>JAOTRH010408810.1:0-34814 GCA_034768845.1 Heliamphora exappendiculata
ACATACATTGCTCATAAAAATTCTCATAAAATAGAAAATTAATTTTATTAAAAATAAAATTAAATATTAAAAACATGATTTTTAGTATACCAACCCTAACAGGTACCTCCATGCAAGTATCTCAATTACCAAATTTTGCACAAATAACCGTAAAAGTTAATATGCTTCCCTTTATGCTCCCCCCTCCACGACAAGCCCACTATTTTGACACTTACGACGATTTTCACGATCTTTAGTATGGAATCGAATACCATTACATATGCACCCTGAATAAAGATCAATTATAGCACTTGGACCATTAGCTAATGACCACAGTTCCTCAGTTGCTTCAGGTGCCCCTTCAGTTCGCAAATTATTTAACTACATGAGCATAAAAAGTATACTAACTTAATGTCAAATCAAATTTAGTTAGTGTTTAGCAATTTTAAGCTCTTCAAAATATCTTACATGTTTTTTAAACAAACTTGAAAATTCTTCTCTTTGTATCTGAGTAATATCACGTCCTCGTAGATTTTGTATATAATTCTTCTGCTTCCTACTCAATAAAATGTGACTCATAACTAAATTGAACAGGTATGAAAAATTAACCTGTTATGACTGCACAAATTTAAATGGAACCACATACTCTATATACGGATCCACCTCGGGGCTATTAAACAACACAAACCAGTGAGCCAATTTTCGTTCTTTCTTGGAAAGATCAAGAGCCCTTGCTATCATTGAGAAGAGATGAACATTTTGGTTGAATATTTCCATCCTAGAGCCATTTTGGCCACCATCATCATTTTGTTCAGGTTTACCAATCACTTTTAGGTACATTGAACAAAAAGTAAGACACTCTTTTACAATATAAGCCTCAGCGATCGAACCTTCTGGACGTGCTCTATTAGTGACATAACTTTTCACAGTCACGAGAGACCTTCAACCAAATAGAGAAAACAAATCACCCTAGGCCAAAAAAAAATAGCAATAAGTAACAATTAATTTATAATATGATAGTAGTAATTAACTACCTTTCAATCAGGTATATCCACCGATATTGTACTGGTCCAGCAAGCATGGCCTCACGCGGTAAGTGAACAGCCAGATGAACCATAACATCGAAGAAAGCTAGAGGAAAGATCTTCTCCAACTTGCAAAGTATGAGTACAATTTTTTCTTCCATTTCCTCCAAATCACTTTATCTTATTGTCTTGGAGCAAAGTTCTTGGAAGAAACTGCCCAACTCAAATAGAGTTGTACAAATCTCCTTGTTAACAAATCCGCGCATGCCAATTGGAAGAAGACGCTGAAGAAGGACATGGCAGTCATGGCTTTTCATGCCTGATAGCCAACCATTTTTTGAGGCCACACATCTCGAGATGTTTGCGGCATAGCCATCTGGGTAACTAATTGACTTTAAGAATTCACAAAAATTGTCTATCTGATGTGGGTCCAAAGTGTAGATTACTCGAGGCTTCATAATGGATCCATTGTCATTCATTTGTAGATGCAATTCAGGTCTTATGCCCACTTGTTTTAAATCATCACGCGCTTTGTATGTGTCCTTGTTCTTCCCATCTATAGCCAACTTCGTCCCATACAAGTTTCGCATATATTCTTCTCGATGTGCATGATATCAAGGTTGTGTCGGAGGTTCAATGTCTTCCAGTACGGTAATTCCCACAAAATGCTTTTCTTTGTCTAATTCAATTCTTTAGGTGCACATAGTCGTTTCTTGTTGGTAGAATGCTTCCCCAACTTTACTACACGTACCTGATCTAACTGTGCCACTACCTTTTCCACCGGTAGCTCTAAGGATCTTGTGTCAAGCTCAGAGAAACCATTAAATTTTTTATCCTTCCTCCAAGGGTGGTTCTGAGGCATGTAAGCTCAATGACCCACCTACCCGATCTTATCTATCAACCCATGTGATAATGGATTATCATTGCAAGTGGGATAATCCAAATAACCTTTTGTTCTCCACCCAGACAAGTCACCATATGCAGGGAAGTCATTTATGGTCCACATTACAGCTGCATGCATACGAAAGGACTGTTCGCTGTAGGCATCATAAGTCATAACACCTTTATCCCACAACTTCGTCAACTCATCAACCCATAAGTCATAACACCTTTATCCCACAACTTCGTCAACTCATCAACCAAAGGCCTCATCTAGACGTCGATGTCAGTCCTACGTTGATTCGGTCAAGGAATAAGCAACAGCATCATAAAAAATGGGTCTTTCATGCATCTCCACGGTGGCAAGTTATATGGAATTAGTATGACAGGCCACATACTATAGGAAGTGCTCATATTCCCAAAAGGATTGAATCCATTAGTTACTAAGCCTAACCTAACATTGTGAATCTCCTGGGCAAACTCTGGATAATTTAAATCAAATTCCTTCCACTCCTTAAAGTTAGCTGGATGCCTCCCTAATCCATCATCCACACATCTATCATTGTGCCATCTCATGTTTTTAGATGTCTTCCTAGACATATACAATCTTCGCGACCTCAAAGTCAATGGAAAATAACGAAGTATCTTGTTAGGGATCTTTTCACCCTTGCCATCATTCACCTTGTACCTGAATGCCTGACATGTAGGACATTTCTTTGAGTGAGAATTCTCTTTCCAAAATATTACACAATCATTTGTACACGCATCTATGAGCTCGTATCCGAAGCCCAGGTCACGTAGTAACTTCTTCGGCTCATAAATTGATCCCAAGACAACATGGCCTTTAGGTTGGAACCGCCTTAATATCTCTAAAACCTTATCGAAAGACTTATTGCTACACTCGTACTCTACCTTCACCTGTAGCATCTGAATGACAAATGATAACAACGTATCTGACTTTTTGCAGCTCGAGTACAAGCTACGTTGCAAGGCCTCTAATAATTTCTCAAAGTTTCACACATCCTCATTTTCTAGGTTAGCATCCTCCTTGTAAGTCCCCCGGTGATGGTCATCTATCAAGTCATGATAATCACCCTCATCCTCATTCTCATCATGCTCATCCTCGCTTTCATCTACCTCCTCGGGTTGTGGCAGTTCCCCATGTTGCAACCAAGGATTATACGATGCCATAATCCTATTTGCAAGCAGATGAATTTTCACAATATCATACTTATGTTTCAAAAAGTTACGACATTTGATACACGAACACTTTATCTCCCTAGCCTCATGCACATGCACCTTTGCAAAATCAATAAATGATTCCACTCCATCTATATACTGTTGACTAAATCTATTCGAAAGCAGCATCCAACTCCTGTCCATATCTAATCACCTACAATTTGTATTGTCCAAATTAAATTAGAATACCATAAATTTAATTACAAGCCTTATAATGAAATTAACAAAAAAAAATTAGATATTTGGTAAACTCACTTTTAACTCTCTTACATTACGAAGTGTTTTTCATTAAACTTTTCCTAAAATCGACACTCTCAAACTCATTGATTTCAATTTTTCGAGATTTCATATGAAGATTGTCAAAAACTTACACTCTTTGTTTTAAAAAAGTCTATCAATTGCAGTTGATTTTCTAATATTAATCTTCATGTCAAATAAAAGTTATAGATATTATTCATTAGAAAACATAAACTTAAATCAAACTAAGTTAAAACTCTTATAATAAAATTTATCGTCATAAAATTAAATAAGAGTAATAAATAAAAGGGAGTAGCTTTTCTTTAGTCCAATAACACAAATGAAATTGGTAAGGCTGTTACAAATATCCAATCAATTTAAATTTTTATAGTAATAATATATACACTTAAAATAATGAAATAAACAGTTTAAATTATCAAAGTGGATTTATTTTGAATTTCACAAAAAATAAAATTGAATCTCTCCAATTTAATAAAAGATCGGAGAGAAGCGAATTTAAACATTTTCATGCAACCAATTAGTACCTTATAGGGAAACCCAAAGACTATTATTAACTAACAGAGATGATTGTTCATCTTCTCCAATTTTGGAGAAGATTAAAAATTAAAATTTATTTTGACACTTTCACAAATTTAAAAGTATCATCAAAATTAAAAATATCAACTAATTAACATAACGTATGAGTAACCATTCGTGGCTTGTATCAAAGTAAAAGGGATTGCAAGAAAAATGAACAAAATTTTTAATAACTTTTTATCTTTAATAAATTTTTTAAAATTTTAACACAAATAGATATATTTTTTAAATTTATTTCATTGTAAGAATTAAAAAATAAATTATTCAAAAGATACAAAACAATAATAAATAAATAAATAAAGCACTTCATCATAATTGATCTCATACGGATCAAAAAACAAAAAGAGAAACAGAACCAACATAACACAACCCAACCATCTTCATCTTCAAGGATTTCCGTATTCTACGGAATCTGAAATATTCACAATTGCTTCACACACCAAATCCGTTGTATTTGGGTTGAAAATGGGTTTGCCAAATGATGGGTTTGATTCACAATTATTGAACAGAACCACAATCAATTCCAAAAACAAATAATCAAAAAAACAAGTACAAATATTCAAGATGCCAAATAAGCCTCCCAAAAAATCCTCTCTTTTTCCTCTCATCACTCAACAAATGATTGCCATTGTTTATCTTCTCCAAGTTTGGAGAAAAGAAAAATTAAAGAAACAGTTCCATTCATCATAATGCCCAATAAAACAATCAAAACTCAATCCGAACGGAGGGGACGACAACATCATACCAATACCATTTGAGGAGACAATAAATATCTATATTAATCTTACCAAAATCCACTCCGATCGGAGCGGAGACGGCGCAAGAAGCGGTGGACGGCGACGGCGCGAGGAGCAGTACTGGAGCGGCGACGGGATGAAGGAGACGAGCTGTGGAGCGGTGGTGCTGCGCGTGGAGACGGCGCAAGGAGTGGAGCGGTGGCGCTGCACGTGGAGACGGCGCAAGGAGTGGAGCGGTGGCGCCGCACGTGGAGACGGCGCAAGGAGACGGCGTAAGGAGACGACGCAAGGAGTGGAGCGGTGGCGCTGCACGTGGAGACGGCGCAAGGAGATGACCCAATGAGACGACGGGATGAAGGAATGGGGGTATTGTAGGCGCTGCGTGGGAAGGAATCGGGGTACTGCGCCGCTACGTGGGAAGGAATTGGGGTACTGTAGGCGCTGCGTGGGAAGGAATGGGAAGAGGCACTTAAGCGCTGCGTGGGAAAGTGTTTTTACTAATCGTGGTTAGACGAAAAAAAGTTAAATTATGGTTAGGGTTTTTACTAATCCATGCTAAAGGTGTTTTATTTATACATTTATGGTATTTATATTGGTTAAAAATATGTTTATTTTTATTCACGCACAGAGTTCGTTGATAATAAATTTTTATTTACCGATACACAACAAATTGGCAAAATAAATAAACTTATGACATTTACATAGGCTAAAAAAATATCTGACTTTTACCTATGCACAAAATTTGTTAATAATAAATTTTTTATTTATCAACGCTTAACATGCTAGCAAAAATAAATAATGCGTAGGTAGAAAGTTTACATTTTGATGACCAAAAACAAAAAATTGTGTCAATTATTTTTTGACACTATTTATTGTTACTTAGGTTAATTAGGAATTTTCGTAAGTGTTTGGCTAGGAACTTTACTTAGGTTAAGGCTTTTGACAAGTGTTAAAAGAATTGGCTAGTTTTACTAAGGATTAGGAACTTTACTTAGATTAAGGGTTTTGATAAGTATTAAAAAAATTGGTTAGTTTTACATAGGTTTATACTAAAACTACGTAGTTATATAAATAGACTTATTAAAATTATATTGATTAAAAAAATATGTTCATTTTTACCCACGCATAAAATTTGTCGGTAATGAATTTTTTATTTACCAATACATAATATGTTGGGAAAAGTAAATAAATTTGTTGTAGCTAAAAAATATGCTGACTTTTACCCACGCACAGAGTTTGTCGGTAAAAATTTTTTATTTACCGACAATCCATATGTTGGCAAAAATAAATAGTATGTAGGTAAAAGGTACACATCCTGATGGCGGGAAAAAAATTTGGCACCAAATGTTTTTCAATACTATTTGCCAACGAATGAGTTCTGCGTCACTAAAACAAATATTTTTTTGAACTTTTGCCAATGTATTTTGTTGTATCGTAGCAAAAAATATACATTTAGTTGCAAATCGTGCATTTTGTTGTAGTGTCCTGATAAGTCTTGTGTGTAAAAGAAGCATGATGGAAGCGTGGAGGTGTTTTTAGTACTTTACGTGAATGATATCTTGCTCGTCGCAAATGATGTATGAGTGTTATCTACAGTGAAGATATAGTTACACAGCTAGTTTGATATAAAAGACTTTAGAAAATCCAATTACATCATTGGGATCAAACTTATATGAGATCAAAAATAAAGGATATTGGGCTTATCACAAGTTACTTATATCGATACGATCCTTACTCGTTTTACCATGTAGGATTCTAAGAATGGGTTTCTCCATTTCAGGCATAAAATCATTCTATCGAAAGATCTGTGTCTTAAGACAATTGTTAAGATAGAGAAAATGAAGGCGACTCTTTATACTTCGACAGTAGGAAGCCTCATGTATGCTATTCTTTGTACTAAACCCGACATTTATTTTTCCGTTGGCATGGTCAACAAATATCAGTTTAATCTATGGCAGTAGTATTAGACAGTGGTAAAATATATAATTAAGTACCTGAAAAGGACCAGGAATTATATATCGGTATACCAGGCAGATAGTCTAGTACCTTTGGGATGCATAGACTCGAATTTTCATTCAGATAAGGATTCCTAGAAATCTACCTCAGGATATTGTGGGCGTTTTTGCGGGAGCATTTGAAAAACGATGTGTTGGATATCCATTATTTTTGAAAAAATATTTTTTTTTTGAAATGAAAAATCTAAGATATCCAAACACATGTGAAAAATAGAGTCGCCACTTGATTTTTGAGAAAAACTTTAAAAAACAAAAGGTAGGCCACAGATCATTTAAACGTAACCAAAGAGAAAAAAAGTTTGGGAGCTAAAGTACGAAAACGAATGTGTTATGCACCATTTTCAATTCAACCGCAAGGTTGGCCTCTATTTTGTCAAATTGGTTTTGTTTTAAACTTTTCAAATATAACACGAAATAGGAAGTTAAAGTGAGTCTAGTCAAAAGCACACAAAGAAGAAAAGTTCCTAACTAAAATCCTAAGGCCATACAATAAGGTTATCATTTCTAGTCATGCCGCAATCATTGTCTAAACAAAGCAAACTAAAACATGCAAATGGAGGTTAAAGGAGATAAGGAAAAATCTAAGGGTCGTATTGTCAGAATCGTTTACTAAAAACCATGTCATTTATTATTTTTATTATTTAGTTTTATTCATTAATAAAATAATTTTTTTCATTTTATGAGAATCTTAATAAATAATGTATGCAGTTTCATTATTTATTTAATGTTAATGCATGGGTGTCTTTTATTCTGCACAGTATTTAATCTGATATGTAGAGTTCGACTTACATAAGGAAGACCATATTATCATTTTTTGTAGAATATAAGTTTTCGGTTCACAACTTAGATAGAATTAAACACACAATCAGTACGGCTGTAGCGCAGAGTTTTAATAGACCTTTATTGGTTACGAAGAATAGATAATAGTGTTGCCTATTGTTCTGACTCGCTGTGCTATTACACTTTGTGTATATTAAATAGGACTACGTTGGGGTAATTAATTTTATACTGATTATATAAATTAATTCACGTCTCATGGTTATTATGAGTGCTTATACTCTTAATTCCGAAATAATTAATTATTTACGTATATTTAATATTCGTTAATTTGATTCATTAAATGGTACGATTTTTTACGGGTCTATAATCCCAGTAAGTTGGATGATGATATTAATTATATGGTGAATATTAATTATTAATAGAATTCACATTCCGAAAGATCGGAATTGACGATACCTCCTTAAGAAAACTTATATGTTTTGATCAAGCCAAACCCTACAGGTGGATTTAATTATCCAGCAGTCAAATAAGTTAAGCGGAAGGTCTTAAGAAATTTATTTAAGAAGCCGATTAAATATAATTGTTAGTAATTTAATTTAATTGACAGGTATCGAAAATCTTAACGTGGGGAGAATAAATAAATATTTAATAACAAAAGCTCGAATATTCGATTTTGAAAATATGGCTGGGAGTGTAATTATAATTGTTTAGTGGAATGAATTATGATTAATATTTTTATAAAATTGCTTTTGAATTGAGGTGAGTTTTCATAATTATACTAGGAGCCCAAGTTATATTTACT
Organism: Heliamphora exappendiculata; assembly: GCA_034768845.1. Taxonomy (NCBI): domain Eukaryota; kingdom Viridiplantae; phylum Streptophyta; class Magnoliopsida; order Ericales; family Sarraceniaceae; genus Heliamphora; species Heliamphora exappendiculata. The sequence continues at coordinate 8,291 of JAOTRH010408810.1, forward strand.
CCACAGGTCCTTACTGTAATCCTATATATATGCATTTATATAAATCTAAGTCGACAATTAATCTCTACAGTTAGAATTTTCACAAATCCTACAGGTGGCTGGTTATGGTTTTGAAGAATACGAGGATCGTAACCCACACTATGTCGCGTCTCTTACATTCGAGAATATAGTAGAAGACTTGAATCTGGAGTTTCAACTTGAAGTCTACAACTGTGAACGATTCTAGACTAAAAGTTGTTGCAGCAACCGAAATTAATCATACCAAATTTCTTAAAGTATAACTCTAATTTAACTTTGAGAGTATATACCAGATTTTATTTTGATCGTTTGATATCAAAAAATTTTTATCTGGAGCCAATTTTGGCATTTGCCTATTTAGTTTTTTTTTTTAGTTTAAATTATGTTCTAATCAATGGATCTTGGCAGTATAGCCTCCAACAATTGGTATCAGAGCCGACTTTGAATATAAATATGGTTTAAATCGAAGGGTTCAAGTAGTTTTAAATCTGTGCTAACTTGATTTTGCAGGCGATCTAATTCCGATTTTATGATCACTATTTATTTTTATGTTTGATTGAATGAATGAAATATGATTAAAACAAAATTTTTAACCACAAGAGTTGATTATAGTAGATTGATTGTAAACTCTTCGAAGGTATAGGATCAATGTAAAATTATTATTTGTTAATTTTAAGTTTTTTTTAGTTTTATATTATCAAAAAAAAAATGAAGAACAAGTTCAAGGATTCATGGATAATGGATGAAGCGCACAACAGAAGGCTATGGAATTATGGTCTTGGAATATAAATCATGGATGCACTTGGATTAATCACCAAGCACGTGGCTTAATTCATGATTGTTCAAGGATTAGCATGGCTTGGGTTCACTGCCATGTGATCCATCCACCATGAATTAAATCGGAATGCATGATAAGATTTGTAAAGCAATGGCCCACGTGATCCACGTAGATTCAAGAATGCACATGCTAATCAATTAACAAGCATTTTGATCCACCATGGATTGGTCCAATTATCTATTAGCTTCATTGATGCACATGAATTAGAAAGCACAGCGCACGGAGAAGAGTCAAAAGCTAAGACGGCGAGAAAGCTGCGGCATCAGCGCGCAAGGTGCGAGAGCGGCGGCGCAGGTCGCGGGCAGCCGCGTTAGTGGTGGTTTGCAAGGTCTGCTAACTTGGTGGTTCAATTTAAATTAAATTAGGCTTCAGAGTTGTACTCACGACAGAAGACTGAAATTCACTTTCTGATAATATTACAAGCTTTCAGATGATTAAAGAATTTTTTTTTTGTCCAAAGAGTTTCAAATACACCATAAGACCGGGATATATATCTTGTATTTATTTAATTTTATTAACTGTGTAGATGATATGTATTTGGTTTATTATTATTGCTTTTTTTTTAACTGATTTGGTTTAAATCGAAATTAAATTTTGTAACAAAAAAATAAAATAAAATTTTTTTAATTAAAATTAAATTTTTGTTTGAAAAGAAAATTTGAGAATTTTATTTATTACAAAATAATACATTTAAAGATAATTTTTTTATTAAATTGGATATCTTGGATAAGCGTGAATATTAATTTTGATTTTTGAATTAATTAAAAAGAAAGTTTAATTTTGATAAATTATTTTTCCAAAAAAAAATGTAACTTGAACGTAAAATTAAATTCTTGGTTTTATTAAAAAAAGTAATTTTTTTTAAATAATTAGAATTTGAGATACTTTATTATGTTATACATTAAACACGAAAAAATGGTTTGAAATGCTAAAATCTTTTGGAACGTGTGGTTTTTCAAAATTAATAAATTTATTTTAATTAAAAAAATTTTATAACCATAAAAAATATTTTAAAAAACTAAGTAGAAGAGAAAATTTATTCATACATAAATCCCGTGGTCTCCATCACTAGTTCGTAGGTAATATAATTAATTTTAGTGTTGGCATTTGGGACTTTCTCCAAATCGGACAAAATTAATTACGGAATCACCGGTACGAACCTCATTTTGGGATAATTTTGGATAATCGTTAGTGTGAATCACTTTTCCATCTGAAGGGTTCATTGTGAAGAGATTAATTCAAGATTAAGTGGTGGTTAACACTTAGTTATAAATAATGACATTTTTTTCCATCTGAGTCACTACTATTATTTATATGACCGAAGTTACGCCAGCTAATTAATTTTATTTGGCATGGTCTGTTGTCTAGATAATAAAATTAATAAAAATTAGTTATCTGGACAAATGATGAATGGTAAACGTACTTTCTATCGAAACATGCTATTCACGGGATACCAGGCTCCTGCCGAATTTATTTTAAATTGTAGAGGGAAGCAATTTAAAATAAAAATTCAAAATTTTTTCTTATCTTAATTATGTCTTTTTAATTTTTTAATTCTTAGGATAAAATGACTTTCAATCATCTCGCATCTATACTCAAATAAAGCAAACTAACGGAACCGAATTATGTTGACTGAAAAAAAAACTTGGATATTGTTTTAACTGCCAAAGACTATAAGTTTGTGTTGACTGAAATTTGTCTACCATTACCTGATGAGAGAACGACCAAACAGGAAACTCGGGCTTATCAGAAGTGATAGAAGGCTGACCAGATGGCTCGCTGTTATATTTTGACTTATATGCCAAATGTACTGCAGTATCAGCATCAGTCTATACACAGTGCCTATGACATGATTATAAACCTTAAAGAAATATTTGAGAATCAAAATCATGCCGCTAGGTAGGTGGCCATGAAATCTTTGATGAACACAAACATGGCTGAAAGAACCCTAGTTAGGGATCATATTCTGAAGATGATTAATCTTCTAAATGAACTACAGATCCTAGGAGGTGAGATTGACGGAGAAACCCAGGTTAATATCATTCTCCAGTAGCTGCCTGATAGCTTTAAGCAGTTCTGCCTGAACTATATAATGAACAAACTCAGTTTTTTTTCTAGCAGAACTACTTAAAGAACTTCAAGCAGCTAAGGGAGTTCTTAGGAGGCCATATAATGTGTTTGTTGCTAAAAAAGGTTCTTTCTCTAAGTTGAAAGGAAAGAAAAAGAAAAAAGTTCAAAAATAGGGAGGCACAGATCCAAAAGCAGCTAACGGGCCTAAAGCTGTGTGAAAAAGTTGAAAGGCAAGTGTTATCACTGTAACCAGACAGAGCATTGAAAAAAGTAGTGTCCAATTTTTCTCAACAAATCGAATAAACATGGTAATTTCTGTTTACTGGTTGTTGAAATATGTTTAGCAGTATTATCTACCGGTACCTGGTGTGTAGATAAGGAGCCACTAATGACGTATACAGTTCTTTGCAAGAATTTTAGGCAACCAGGTAGCTCAGTGATGAGGAGATTTACCTACACATTGGCAATAATATCAGGGTGGCAACAGTTACAGTGGGAGATGACACTCTTTCTTTTAGTAGAGATATGATTTTAATTTTAAAAGATTGCCTTTATGCACCTTTTATTAGAAGGAATTTAATTTCAGTTTCTAATTTCATTAAGAATAAATATTTAGTTTTTTTTAATGACTCTGTAGTTATTAAGGAAAATAAATATTTTATTTGTTCTGGTACATTGGTGAATGATCTGTATGTTATATCTCTTATCTCTTCTACACTGTCACTAAATGAATTAAATAACACGTCTAATTTATCAAATAAGAGAAAGGAACCTTCTTTAATGAACTAAACGTTTCTTTGGCACTTACGCCTAGGTCATATTAATCTAAAAATAATAAATAGATTGGTTAAAGATGGACCTTTAGATTCGTTAAAAATGGAGGCACTTCTAGTCTGTGAATCCTGCTTGGAAGATAAAATGACCAATAAGCCATTTTCGGCTAACGGCTATAGAGGTAAAGAACCGTTGGAACTAGTTCACTCTGACTTGTGTGGACCTATAACTATCCAGGTTAGAGGAGGCTTTGAGTACTTCATCACATTCATTGACGACTACTCAAGGTATGGATACGTTTATTTGATACACTGTAAGTCTGAATGCATTGAAAAATTCAAAAAGTTCAAGGCAGAAACGGAGAAGCGTTTGGGTAAATGTATCAAGTCACTGCGATCTGACCATGGTAACGAGTACATCTTTGAAAAGTTTAAGGACTATTTGTTAGCAGAAGGGATTACATCTTAATTAACTGCATGAGCACTCCACAGCAGAATGGTGTAACAAAAAGAAGGAATAGATCTCTTATGAAAATGGTAAGGTCGATGATGAGTTATTCGGATTTACCTGAGTCGTTTTGTGGATTTGCATTAGAGATAACAGGTTACATTCTAAACTTAGTACCTTCTAAATCAGTACCTTCTACTCCCACAGAATTATCGATCGGGCACAAGCCTAGTCTGAGACATATTCAGATTTAGGGGTGTCCAGCACACGTGGTGAAAGAAAACGTGGGTAAGTTGGAACCGATAACGGAAGTCTATTTCTTTGTTAGGTATTCCAGAGAAATGAATGGTGGTTTATTTTATAATCCTAAGGATCTGAAAGTCATTGTAAGTACCAATGCCCGATTCTTTGAAGAGGATTATATAATGGACCATAAGCCCAAGAGTAAAATTATACTAGAAAAACTTAGAAGAAATACCAGTAGAACAGAAGAGGAACCAAGTGTAACAATCCAAAGTCAAAGATATGAATAGAAAAGAAAGAACATCTCAAAAGAAACGAAATCTCAAACATAAGTTTGGCAAGAAGAACTGGCCCGACTGTTCAACCTTTTCGAGCTCGAGACCCAGGATACAGAGGGAACCACACAAGCATATATTAAAACCCTAATGTTGAGGTTAAGAACTCAAGGTTATAAGTCCAAGTTGTTTAAGACAAGAGTTAAGCTCAAAATGTCAAGAAACGAATCTTTGTGAAAATACCCAAATTTTCTCCTATAATTCGAGTAGCTCAAATGGCGGATAATCAAGTGGATAAGATAAGGGCGGAAGCAGTAGCTAAAGAGAAGACAGATTTTGAAGTTTGAGATGCCGTATTGTGGTTCGGTCATAGATTTTATGTGCCCAATAATGGGGAGTTAAGGAGGCAGATCTTAGATGAAGCGCATAACTCAACATACACCATGCACCTGGGAAGAACGAAGTTGTATAAAAATTTAAAGGAAAGATACTGGTGGAGTTGGATGAAGAAGGACGTAGCGAATTTCGTGATAAAGATATTTAGTATGCTACCAAATTGAGATTGAACACCAGAAGCCGGTAGGATTACTACAACCGTTACCTATACCTGAGTGGAAGTAGGAACATATTACTATGGATTTCGTAACTGGACTCCCTTAAACGCCCAAGAAAAATGATGCTATTTGGGTAATTGTCGATAGGTTGGCGAAGTCAACTTAGTATCTACCAATAAAAATGATGTATTCTATGGATTGGTTTGCACAGTTTTATATTGATGATATCGTTAGGCTACACGAAGTACCATTTTCTATAGTATCGGACAGAGACCTACGTTTTACGTCCAGGTTTTAGCTAAGCTTATAAGAAGCATTAGGGACTACTCTAAAGTTTATCACAGCTTTCCATTCGCAAACTGACGGTTAATTGGAGAGGACAATTCAGACCTTAAAAGATACGCTTAGAGCATGCATTCTTGTGATGACCTGATATGTGTTTATTTTGCTCTTCTACGATTTCAGTTAAGTGAAGAGACAGAATTATGTTTGGGCGTGGGTACTATAAGAATTTTGTTCGTCAACGGTTGAATAAATAATGTGTAAAAGTGAAATAGAGATACATGGTGATGAATGATATTATTATGGTTGTGTTAATGTAAAGATCCAGATATTAAAATGTGAGCAAAGTTGGAGGTTTGAGTTGAGTTTTAAGAAAGACTCGCAGAATTCAACTTCAGGGGTCACCGCTCGAGCGGTGGTATGTCCGCTTGAGCGGACTATCGAAAATGTTTGGAATCATCTCGAACCTTGGAGAAATTTTAGGGGTTTAAAATCCATGACCACATGAAAGCCTCCTCATTTTTATGTTTCCCCATTCTTTTCTTCTCCTCTTCTCTTCTCCATCTCTAGAGAGAGAGAGAGAGAGACCCACATCCCACATGGAAACCCTAACCCTCCACCACGGAAATTGAAGACTGAAGCTAGATCGGGAGCAAGCAAGGGTAGAGATCAAGCTTTGGAGTCAGGAGATGGGAGATAGAGCTCCAAGAAGTCAAGAGCTTTCACAATCCAAACCAACCCAATAATGAAAGTTTCGTAAGGGGACTGGAGCAGGGTACCATGAGACAAAAGATCTTCTTTCTAAAGAGATTCGATTCGGAACTATTATATGTCCAAGGTCCAATATTGAAATAATTTCAGAGGTTTTCCCTGACTTTGTCCGTGTCAACAAAGGAGGGAGAAATTGGAGTAATCTCAAGCTTTTGGGTGATTTGAGGTAGGATCTAGATTTTCTTATATATTTGTTATGATTTGGGTTGATACTTTGTTTACATGAGTAAAAATCTTGTTAATTTCATGTGAAATTTAAAAACATGATAGATTTGTGTGAGTTGAGTTGGGTTTCATGAAAATGGGAGTTTTGAGAAATGATTAACCATGAATTTCTTCAATCTTGTTGCATAAAAAGGCTTTATGAGACTTGAATCCAATGTTTTAGGAATGGGATTAGAGATTTGAAACATCTTTGATGAATGTTTAAGGATATTGAGGTTAGAAACTCAAAACATGAGAAATTCTGGAGTTTTCTCGGGCAACAGTGCGCTTAAGTGAAGCCCTGTCCACTCGAGCGGCCTCATGGCTGAGAGCTTAGGTGCTCGAGCGCCCCTCAATTCGCTTAAGCGGACTAGATGCACTGGGCTAACTTCAGCTGATAATATCTCCCTCATCCGGACTCCGAATTGGGTTGTTTTGGTACCCAAATTGAAGCCCCAAAAATCTTCTTTCCAATAAGATTACTGTTATAATAAAATTCATTTTATAAAAAAAGTTATGATTAAAATAGTGAGGGTATGTAAAATTTTTTTAACTATTTTTCACTCGTTTTTGGCCGAATGTCTTGAAAAAGGTTATTTTCATTAATATTGGACCTTTTTATCAAATATCTTGTTCATTGGGCCATAGATACACCTATATAAACACATTTAGGTTGGGATGCGTGTGTAGAACCGGCTGATTAGATTTTACGAGTAAAGTGAGTGTCCACGTAAAATTTTGGTTTTGAAGGGTATAAGAATGAACATGTGAGTTATGATGTGCCATGGTCATCATTTCATATTCTAAGCTTTTTAAATGAAAACATGGGTTTCAAATTTGTATATATGCACATGATGGGTGCATTTCTTATTTTAAAATGGCATGATCTTGGTTAAATTAATCTTGTGTTATTGGTACTTTACAAAATTAGTGAAAGTGATATGAATTATGAGAAATTGTGTATTGAAGTCTAAAATGCATTTGATTTGAAAAAAAAGATTGAATACATAGACAGAATGTGGTTTGGAAATGAAATTGGAAACTGAATTTGGATTTGAAATGATAATTTATAGAAATGATTAGGAGAGGAACCGGAAGTGGGGTTAGACTCCCGAATTTTAAATATGATAGTATCAATGAATAATGAACCGTATGGATTGATGTGAATTAAGTTGGGCTTGAGGTACTGCGATGAAAGATCGAAAACTTGCGCAAGATGGGGATCACATGCCCATTGGTTAGCCCCCAAAATGTGATGTTGTGTTGTGGTGAGTTATAGAGCTATTTATTAGCCAATGGCTTCGCATAGCCTATTGGGAATTAATATGGAGGGATTTCTATAAACTGCACCCAACACCGGTTCATTAAATGTGATACGGTTTTGTGAAAAATCAGGTAATAAGATAAAATGTGGATAATGTGGAAGAAAGGAATGATTGAAATGGTTTCACTGAATGTAAGTAATGAAATAAAGAATTGATGTGATAGAAAGTGAAAGAATAAATGGGATAAATCAATGTGCGTGGGTGTGTGCGTGTGAACAACTAATGTATTGGTGAAACTTACATTTTTTACATTGAATGCACCCATCACACCTTACAAGTCATACATTACATTTGAGTTAATCTTTATCCTACGCGCTTCGGCTCACGTACGTATGCTAAATCATTTTAGGTTTCGAGGAGAAAGGATGATACCAAGACTATAGATGCATTTTGGGATGGGGTAGAGGATGAATTTAGTGTTTCTTTTGCTTTATGCCATGTGTGTACATAAAGTTAAGGGATTTAATGTAATTGATCTTATTTCTAATATTTGGATAACTCGGACAAGTAAAATGTTGTTTTTTTCTGTAAATAAACTTTTGGGACTTAAAGCGTTGTTTAGAATTTGATATGCACATAAAAAAGTGAGAATATAGTTGCTCAAAGAAAACTTTTATTCCCAAATGAGTTTTGAATTCAAACTTATAATGAAACGAATGTTTTAATTGATAACTTCTTATATGGGTCGGTTTGGGGCTGGTTCATCGGTCCTCGAGATTCGTGGCATAACAGAATGGTATCAGAGCTCTAGGTTCGAATACCTAGGAGCCGTGGGAAGTAAGGATGTCCCTTTGCATGTGAATTGTTTGATGAGATTAGGCACCACTACATGACATGAATTGTGTGCTTGCATGGGTTTGCTGTTGAATTGTCTTGCGCATGCTATGTGTTTGTATGAGCATAAAGGTCAAGTCTTGGGGTTATGTGGCATGTTCTTTGGCGTCCGATCAACTACTTTGGGATTCAAAATAGAGAAGCATTTGACCGACGTTCTTTCTATGAGAAATCTGAATTAGTTGTCCGGATTGTAGCATTACTCTAAGGCGTTCCCTCAGTATGTGAATGCGTATTGATGTGATGTGACTAGGTGGTAGGTAGTCTATAGTTTGTCTTTAGAAGGTTGAGTTGAGTTTAATCTAGTCAAGTGTTGTGATATCCTTGTTATAGGGATTATGCCCGTGGGGCTAGGATGAGTTATGGTCCGAATGATGGTGTAGGTTGTGGAAGTGCAATCCGGTGGTTAGTAATTTTGGTGAGCATAAGCTCGTGAGATGAGCATTGATTGTTTGGAGTGTGTTATACCCATGTGAGTTGGGGGTGACCGTAGTTAGTTGCTTGTGTGTTGTGCTATCAGTAGTCTGATGAACAAGTATTATGGGGTGTTTGAAACCTCTTGGAGGTTGTTTATTGTGGTTAGGTATGAGGTATAGCTTTGGACGCATTAAGGATTATGTACGTCATGAGCCGTGTTATGTGTTGAGCCATGCTATGTCATGAGCCGTGTACCTCTAGATTGGGTATGGACGGGAGCATAGTGGACAGGAACATAGTGGACAGGAACATAGTGGACGGGAGCGTAATAATCTCCGGCTTAAAGCGTGTTAAGAAGTCTGAGCTTAGAGAGTGTTTGGGAATGTCACTTACCCTGAAGGGTGTTGTTGGTAGCCATAGAGGTACCTTGTCATTTTGAAGGTCAGGTTGATGATCCTTGCGTTTTCCTCGTGACGTGGTGCTGAGTTATGTTTCTTGATAAAAGTCGAAAGTGTATGAGGAATGAATATGTGAATTAAAGGTGTTGTCAACAGATTTGTTATCGAGTGATGTGCATGTACGTGTGATGAGATGTATGTCGGAGGTGGTTGTGATTTGATGAGCGGTGGTTTGAAGTTATTCGGGAAGTTTCACGAAATAGAGGTTTGTGGCTTGATTTGTTGTTCTCATAATTAGGAGACTATGTGGAGTACGAGATGTTTGATAAGTGTGTGAGGCGGGTGGGGCCTGTGATGGATGTTGTTAATATAGTTGAGTCGGTCGTCTTAGGATGACGCATTGGTATGAAGAGATCCCAGGAGGGGATGATGTTGGTAGTGTGTGACCTGGCGTAAGGTCTAAAGATGATGATGCTATCTTACCCTTAGGGGCGAGTGATAGGGTGGTGTTATTTGGTCTAGAGTTGATAGGCGAGGTTTATTTTGTTTGTATTGTGTGTAGTTGCTTTTATGTTTGGATAGCTATGTGCTAGTGGTACTCGTGTAATGACATAAGAGACAGGTGTTCCCAATTGAACATTTTGTGTTTTCCAATGGGTGTGTCGGAGCCTTGAGCTCGAGACTATGGCATGGTTGTTACCTACCTATTAGGAATCAAGTTAGTGTGATGTGACCCTATGAGGGGATGTCCTGAAGTGATGCGAGTATGTGTGGTGTTATGCCTTGATGATTAACCAGTAAGGGTCTTAGGGACGCGTGCGACACATTGTTGGGATGTGAAGGAATAAATGATAGCTAATATGCTTGTGAAGAGATCTAAGTTTGAGGAACTGGTGTGACGAGTGATTCACTCATTGTGAATGGTGACCAATAACGCTTGTACGATGATGTCAGATGTTTTTACAAAGACTAGTAGTTAACCTTCTTTCAAACTGAGTAGGTAATGGTGGCCCTAAGAGGTAGTGACGTGGAGTGAGAGCCTAGGGCTGGACTCATGGTTTTTCTAGTAGGAGAGATGTTTTGGGGTCAGTTCACCAGTGTAATTGCTCTTCCTGGATGGGAGTTAAACGTTGGGATTGTATGAGTGCAGGTTTATTTGCATGTGGTTCCTTGAAGAGCTTGTTTGATTTGCCTTGTGAACCTGAGCATTTAGGTGACGTTTATGAAAATGGAATCTGATTTGTATGGAGTATCGGTAGCTTTGAGTGAGATCCCTAAGGGAGTTTAGTAATTCAGTTGTTTATGTGGTGAGATCCTTGTGTGAGACCCTGACCCATTTTCTTTTTTCGGCGTTTTCAGATGCGCGTTATATGTTTCCGTTGCAGCATATTTTTACTACTTTTGATGCATGATCGGGCTTAGATATGCATGCGGGGTAGGTTCCCGAGGCCGTGGGCCGCTGTGGTACGAATCTCAAAAATTTTCAAAAATAAATATTTTGGAGGTCTATAAATATTTGGGGTTGATATTTTCATAACAATATTTTTCAAAACTTCTCCAGTAAATTTCTCATTTTCTCTCTGCCTTCTCTCTAAGTTCTCGGGGGCTCGGGGATCGATTTTCAACGATCCAACAGCAGATCCTTGCTTTTGGCACGGTGAGCTACGTAACCATTCGGTCAGATTTCAATTCTAGTGAAACTCGATTTTTTCACGTGGTTTGAGGCATTGAGTTTTGAAGTCTTCGAGGTAGAATTCTAAACCCTACTACTATATAAGGGTGCTGTGGGTAAACATGTGTATTTTTAACGGGTAGATCTCTATAGATATGATTTTATACCAAAGTCCGTTTTTGGGTTAAAAATTAGGTTTTTGTTGGTTCGGGTGGATGAAATCGGGTGTCGGGTGTTTTTGTGGTGGCCTTGGTGTTAGGCATAGGCGTGTGTATGTTTGAGGATGTTAAAATGGAGTTTTGAGGCTTCGATTCGGGGGTTTGGAGATTAACCTGTAGCTCAGAATCAGTTTCTAGGGTGGGTTCAGTCGACTGAACTCATAGGTTCAGTCGATTGGATTGGTGTTCTTGAGGTTCAGTCGACTAGACCTCGAGGGTCAGTCGACTGGATAGTGCTCTTGGGTGTTTGGTGGTTTTCTAGTGTGTTTTTCAGTCGACTGGGAATTGGGTCCAGTCGACTGAATTGTGGGCTGGTGGTTTGTGGTTTTGGGCTGGTTCCTTGGTTTTTGATTGGTGTCCTATGGTATTTAATTGATTAATTTATGGGAATTACTTGATTTAAATACTTGTGGATCCCTTTTGGGGTTTGGTTGGTTGTGTGGTGGTTTCGGGGGACGTGTCGTGGTCTCGGGTTTGCGTTTGAGTGTCGCTCTCGTGGGTGATATGCATGGTAGATGCGGCTTGTTGATGCACAATTAGGTTCGTGGGTCGGTGTTGGGTTTGTGTTGGCGCAGGTGAGCGTCATGGGTATGTGATGGTCCTGTTGGGAATGTTTGGGCTAGTGGTGGTCGTGTGGGTTGTCGCGTGAGTGGATGTCGGTTACGTGACGGGTGGCGCCGTGATGTGGATTTGTATGGTTATGTGCATATTTATAACTATTTATTTATGTACAGAATATGTATGTGGATTACGTGGTTGAGATATCAATCGTTATGTATAACATGGTTTATGCTTTAAAATCTAGGGTTTTACAAGCATGTGACGTGGTTTGTAGCATGTTTTGTTGATACATGGTTATATGCTTTAATTACTGGTTTAGATTTGCATACGTATATGAAATGGATTAGATGAATCTGTGATCCAGTAGATATAAAATCCTGGTTGTTGATGCACGTGTGCGTGTGTGGGTGAACGAGGTAGGCTGCGAAAGCCGGTGAACGAGGTAGTCTATGAAAGCCGATGCACGAGGTAGGCTGTGAAAGCTGGTGTATTTGGGGCTGTGGTCCTACGATGAAAGTTTGTGAAGATACGTGTTACATGGGTTGCGTGTGTGTGTGCGATATCTGAAGGCTAAAACGAGATCCTGAAGAGGCACATGCTCATGGATTGCATGTATTGCATTTTGGGACAGATAGACCAATTTTCTTAAAAACTGTATTATCGGCCTACGAAAGTCGAAATACTGTATTAACGGCCTGCGGGAGTCATAATACTTGAATCGTTTTCAGGCCTCTAATGAGTCGACAAATGGTTTTTATCCTCGCTTTCCCATTGCATGTGAAAATGATTTTTTGGCTCTGGTGAGTCGTGATCTAAAACAGTTTTCAAACCATTTATCCTGGCTTGAAAGATAGTAGAAAACTGCACTTCGTTTATCGAGCATGTTTAGCTTATACTGCATGTGTTGTTTACAATCTGCTGAGCTTTGGCTCATGGTGTGGGATTTGCTTTTCTTCAGGTACCGGTCACAGAGGTTGATCTGCAGGTGCTAAAGAGGTGGAAGAGCTGTAGTCTTCCTTTTTGCTAGTTTTGTTACATATATGCTGTAACCTTTTTTTTGGGCATTGGAGCCGTGTAATGTTTCCGTTTGGCGTTTATATACAATGCATGTATGGTTTAAATTGAGAGTATATTCTCGGGTTGGGTATCTTGTATGGTTGTTTATCGGTGTTTCACGTGACTTGGAGTTTAGGGCGTGATAACTTGGTATCAGAGTTCTGGGTTCGAATACCCATGAGCCGTGGGAAGAGGTTGCATCACTATGTGAGGTTGATTGCGTGTGCTTGACTGCATGTATTTAGATGCTTTGATAACATGATCATGTCAGCATGTTAGATATGTGGACAATGTGTATATGTGAGCATGGGGGTTGAATCTTAGGAGTGATAGTCCTGCCTTTGGGCGTTTGGATTAACAAACTTGGGAGACAAGTTAGAAACGCATTTAGCTGACGTGATTTCTATCAGGGAATCAAAGTAGGTTATTCAGATTAATGAGTCATTCTTGTTGGTTCTCCTCGGTATATGTGGAGTTGTTTAGCATGAACCTATGTGGTTATGTGACAGCATGCTAAGTGTTTAGCATTTATGTTCATGTGATGTCTTACGTCTTATCTATTGTTTTGCTTTCATATAGACGTGATGTCGGCGAGGAGAGGGCGAGGCCGTGGTTGTGTTGGCCAAGGGGATATTCCTATCCCTGATGCTGGGGATGCTCACGCTCCCCAGGGACCAATGGATGCGACAGAGCTGTTGCGCGTGCTGGTTGGTTCTATCCAGCAGCTGGTTGCTAGGGGTGAGCCTATTAGGGAGAGGGTGCCTGAGGCGAGGGCTACAGTTGCGATGCGGGAGTTCAGACGCATGGATTCACCTACCTTTGTAGGAGATCCTGACCCTCTTCTGGCGACAGAGTGGTTGGAGTTGACAACTTGAATCCTGAAAATAATGCAGATTGTGGAGGATGAGTTGCGAGTTTCTTTTGCTACCTTTCAGTTAAAAGGTGATGCTCATCAGTGGTGGAGATATGCCAAGACTACAATAGGGGCCACATGGGTAGCTTTTACACGGATTTTTCTGGAGAGATATTTCCCATCTATGAGGAGGGACTTATGCAGGGAGGAGTTCTATTCTCTTACCCAGGGGACCATGGACATCATGCAGTACGAGGCTAGGTTTACGAGCTTGTCTCGGTTTGCACTGGAGGTGGAGTGCACAAATGAGTTGCTTTCGATGAGGTTTGAGTGGGGCTTGAGGCCGGCGATCAAGAAGCGGGTAGCTGTGATGGGATCTCGTCTGTTTAGACAGCTGGTGGAGGCGGCAGCGAGGGTTGAGAATGCTTTGGCTGAGAGTCAAGCTTCGAGGGAGGCCAGGACATCACAGGGCGGTACGGAGGTACAGACAGGTGGATGCTCCAGCAAGAGGCAGAGGTCCTCTGGTCCCAATTTCTATCCATTCGGATCACAGCAATTTTCAGCACCATCACCATCTGTGGCTTCATCTAGGAGGCCGGAGCAGCGAAAGTTGACCTATTTTTGATGCAGATAGCTAGGGCATTGTGCGGCGAATTATTTACAGCCAAGACCATCCTAGAGTTTGGCTCCAGTGCAGCCGCAGGGGAGGGACCCATTAGTTTGCTATGAGTGTGGACAGTCTGGACATATTCGTAGGAATTGTCCCCAGAGTGGCAGTGCACCGCGTAGGGAGGACACACCAGTGGGTTTGTATGCGCAGGGTCGACAGCAGCCTTCCAAAGTACACACTTCCCAGGTGGCAGGTGGGAGTACATCAGTTTAATCGGTGCTGTAGCCGACAACGCCAAGTTATGGCGGACAGGACAGAGTGGGGTTGCCCCGAGTATATTCTCTTGAAGCTCGTGGTTCATCTAAGGCATTGGTTATGCCGGAGGATGCTGATATACCTTCAGCGAGCAGAGGTACTTTTTGAGTAAACAGGCTTTGAGCCAGGTCATCTTTACATCTGTTGGGGGTTGGCTATGAATCCTGTGGATAGTATGCTGTGTTGAGGCAGTGGTGGGTGATGATGAGGTTGGGAGTGTTGTAGATCCCGTGTCTTTGAGATAGTCGGCCATTGTTTAGGATGCCTGACCTTGTTTGACTATATCCTAGGAATGGTTTCGCTGGCCATCTCGTGTGTCTGTGTTGATTGTGATCGACGGTTGGTTGTTTTGACCTTGAGATGAATTTCGGGGGCAAAATTCCTTTAAGGGGGTAGAGTTGTGAGACCTTGACCCATTTTTTTTTTGGCATTTTTTAACGCGCGTTATATGTTTTTGTTGCAGCATGTTTTTACTACTTTTGATGCATGATCGAGCTTAGATATGCATGCAGGGTAGGTTCCTGGGGCCATGGGCTGCTGTGGCACGAATCTCGAAAATTTTCAAAAAAATGATATTTTGGAGGCCTATAAATATCTGGAGTTAGATAGTTTCATAACGATATTTTCTAAAACTTCTCCAGGAAATTTCTCGTTTTCTCTCTGTCTTCTCTCTAAGTTCTCGGGAGCCTAGGGCTCGATTTTCAATGATCCAACAGCGGTTCCTTTCTTTTGGCACGGTGGGCTACGCAACCATCCGGTCAGATTTTAATTCTGGCGAAACTCAATTTTGCACGTGGTTCGAAGCGTCGAGCTTTGAACTCTTCGAGGTAGGATTCTAAACCCTACTACTGTATAAGGGTGCTGTGGGTAAGCATGTGTGTTTTTTACGGGTAGATCTCTGTAGATCTGATTTTATATCAATGCTGGTTTTTGGGTTAAAAATTGGGTTTTTATTGGTTCCGGTGGATGGAATTGGGTGTCGGGTGTTTCTGTGGTGGCCTCGTTGTTAGGCATAGGCATGTGTATGTTTGAGGATGTTAAAATGGAGTTTCGAGGCTTCGATTTAGGAGTTTGGAGGTTAATCCCGTAGCTCAAAATTAGTTTCTAGGTGGGTTCAGTCGACTGAACTCATAGGTTCAGTCGACTGGATTGGTGTTCTTGAGGTTTAGTCGACTGCACCTCGAGGGTCAGTCGACTGGACAGTGCTCCTGGGCGTTTGGTGGTTTTCCAGTGTGTTTTTCAGATGACTGAAGTTGTGGGCTGGTAGTTTGTGATTTTGGGTTGGTTCCTTGGTTTTCGATTGGTGTCCTATGGTATTCAATCGATTAATTTATGGAAATTACTTGATTTAAATACCTGTGGATCCCTTTTGGCGTTTGGTTGGTTGTGTGGTGGTTTCGGGGGTCATGTCGTGGCCTCGGGTGTGCATTTGAGTGTCGCCCTTGTGGGTGATGTGCATGGTAGATGCAGCTTATTGATGCACGGTTAGGTGCGTGGGTCGGTGTTAGGTTTGTGTTGGCGCGGGTGAGCGTCGTGGGTCTGTGATGGTCGTGTTTGGAATGCTTGGCGCAGTGGTGGTCGTGTGGGTTGTCCCGTGAGTGGATGTCGGCTACGTGACGGGTGGCGTCGTGATGTGGATTTGTTTGGTTATGTGCATACTTATAACTGTTTATTTATGTACGGAATACGTATTTAGATTATGTGGTTTAGATATCAATCGTTATGTGCAACATGGTTTATGCTTTAAAACCTAGGGTTTTATAAGCATGTGACGTAGTTTGTGGAACGTCGTGTTGATACATAGTTACATGCTTTAATTCCTGGTTTAGGTTTGCATATGTATATAAAATGGATTAGATGAATCTGTGATCCAATAGATGTAAAATCCTAGTTGTTGATGCACATGTACGTGTGTGAGTGAATGAGGTAGGCTGAGAAAGCCGGTGAACGAGGTAGGCTGCGAAAGCTAGTGAACGAGGTAGACTATGAAAGCCGGTGCACGAGGTAGGCTGCGAAAGCTGGTGTATTTTGGGCAGCTGTCATACGGTGAAAGTCCGTGAAGATATGTGTTGCATGGGTTGCGTGTGTATGTGTGCGATATCTGAAGGCTGAAAGGAGGTCTTGAAGAAGCACGTGCTCATGGATTGCATGTATTGCATTTTGGGATGGATAGACCAAGTTTCTTAAAAACTGTATTATCGGCCTACGGGAGTCAAAATACTGTATTAACAGCCTGCGGGAGTCGTAATACTTAAATCGTTTTCAGGCCTCTAATGAGTCGACAAATGGTTTTTATCCTCGCTTTCCCATTACATGTGAAAATGATTTTCTAGCTATTGTGAGTCGTGATCTAAAACGGTTTTCAAACTATTCATACTGGCTTAAAAGATAGTCGAAAACTGCACTTTGTTTATCGAGTATGTTTAGCTTATACTGCATGTGTTGTTTAGAATCTGCTGAGCTTTGGCTCACAATGTGGGATTTTCTTTTCTTCAGGTATCGGTCATAGAGGTTGATCTACAGGTGCTGAAGAGGTGGAAGAGCTGTAGTCTTCCTTTTTGCTAGTTTTGTTACATATATGTTGTAACTTTTTTTTTTGGTATTGGAACCGTTTAATGTTGCCGTTTGGCGTTTATATACAATGCATGTGTGGTTTAATTTGAGAATATATTCTCGGGTTGGGTGTCTTGTATGGTTGCTTATGGGTGTTTCACGTGGCGCAGAGTTTTGGGTGTGACACTTGAGTTCCGATTCTATGGAATTCCTACGAGAATGTGGATCCATGGTTTGGTCGATTAGGAGATCGTGTTTGGGAATCGTGTTGGATGTATGAGGTTTGAAAGGACTATAGAATGGTTCGATAGTGTGGTTGGCCTAGTGCTGAGGCGGGGTATCCTGAGTGTGATATGTTTGGAGGTTGTTTGTGTTCGACCTTAGATTCAGATATGGGTATGTTGTTCTCTAATGAGAACAAAGTGTGGAGTAATAAGGTTCAGTAGTGTACCATGTGGTTTAGATGGCCTAGGGCGACATGCAAGGTACCGTGGGTTGAGATGCCTGCGATAAATGCGTACTGGGGCAGCAGAAGTGCGGGAAGCGTTTGCATGGTGGTAGAAGATATTAATAAATTTGAATGAAAGGTCTCATGATTTGATTTCCTTTGTTTGGACAGTGGGCTTTTTGTAAGAGTTGCTTGGATAGTGGGTTAAAGGCAATGTCGTGGCTGTGATATGCTTAGTGGAAGTTAAGTTAGTGAAGCGCAACCTTGTGGAGTGAGGTCTTGGCGCGATGAGGATGTTGGCATTGTGTCTCCGTGTATGATTGATGACGATTTGGTAGTTCTATGGGATGTATTATATGAAATATGAGGAATGATGGTGTTCGTATGTGTGCGAATGAGGTTTAAGAGTTTAGAGTTTAGTGTAGCGGATGATCTGGGTATCATGATCGGGGTCGACAGCAGATGTGCGATTATGGATTATGCGGCCTCAAGGTGAAATTTAAGGGGTTCTTTGGGAGGGCAAGTATTGATGGGTTCTGGGAGTACGTTAAGATTGAGTCATGGTTTCTAGTTGTTTTGGAAAGATGGGAATCTCAATGGATTGGTGTATGTGTGGTGATTTGTGAGTTTATACCTAGGGAATGGGTACTACCATAATCGGGTGATTTGAGGATTAAGTTCCGCGTGGGATTTTTGGGTGGAGTTTGTTTGCCCTACCATGTGAATGTAAGTGTGTAGAGTTGTGTTTCCTTTGAGATCGGTTGGTAGACCGGGAATGTTTGTCCTTGTTGACGAGGGAGTTAGTGTTGAGACATAGTCTTTTTTTGCAATGATTAACTGAGAATCATTAACCGTTGTATGTAGCTTGTTCTGGGTTATGTGGCTGTGGTTGAATCCCTAGCTCTAGGTAGAGTGAGAAATTTGTTGGAATGTTGAGGCTGGAATATTCATGTGATGTGTTTCTGATGGGTTCTTATTAGTTTGGGACTTTGGATTACTCAGAGTTCTTAAAGTGCAAAGAGTGGTTCGACCGTTTGAAGGGAATGCGCGAATGTGTATGACAATGTCGATGAGTGGGGTAATATAAATGCGAATGATCATAAATTATCTAGTTTAGGGCGTTGTAGACTCGAGAGACCGATGGGTATGTGTTTGGCATCATGACGAGGGATGTGATTCAGTTTGTATAGGTAAATGTATACCTGTGAGGCGTTTGACTCATGTGGTGTACTTAATCCTAGTGACCCATGGAGTTCAGGTGATAGTGTTAGTTTCGATGGTTAAAGGACTAGAACAATAAGGTGCAACTGGTAATATAATTCAAGTCTGTAGTTGTTAGTTGACCGTAAGGGCGTGGGTGACTTTGGGATAGTGCGTGTAACCCTTGTGAATAACGTTTAAGTTTGGCAACATATGTTTGGGTTAGGAAAGTAATCCCCGATGTACGTTGGGAAAACCTTAGTGGTGATAGTCCTCGTGTGTTTGGTTTGATTTTGGATTGAGAATGTTTATTGTTCGGGAATGTGTACATGACGTGAGATGGCGGTCATGGAGGGATAGTCGATGACCAATGAAAGAGTGGTTGAGTCCAGCTCTGGTGATGATTTCGGGTAAGAATTGATATCATGTTAAACGATGAGCCATTTTAGATTGGCCAAGCCCAGTATGAGTACAACCTTGTGATCAGTTGGATGATGTATGGATGGTTCTAGTGTTTTCGAAGTATTCATGTTTTAAAATTAAGTCTAATTTTAGTGTACCACTTCTTGGGAACAAAGGCATGTTAGCATCCTCATTACGATATAGTGTTATGATCTTTTGTTTTGGAAATTTTGAGTGCTCTTCAAGAAGACTCTTACTATAGACGCGGTTGTTCTTGATGCAGCCTTGAGTCATATCGTCTCGAAGGAATGATCAGGATCGTGGAATAAGAAAGATGCTATGTAAACCTAACGATTAGCGAATTATGTGGACAAATATTAAGATTAAAAGAAAGTTTGGTATGACGTAAAACAAATTTTGAGGACGAAATTCCCAACACCAGGTAATGAGATAAACTGTAGACAATGTGGAGAAAAGGAATGATTGAAATGGTTTCATTGAATGTGAGTAATGAAATAAAGAACTGATGTGATAGAAAATGAAAGAATAAATGGGATAAAGCAGTGTGCATGTGGACAACTAATGTATTGGTGAAACTTACAGTTTTACTTCGGATGCACCAATCACACCTCACAAATCATGCATTACATTTAAGTTAATCTTTATCTTACGAACTTCGGCTCAAGTACGTATACTAAACCATTTTAGGTTCAGAGGAGAAAGGATGACACCAAGACTATCGATGCATTTTGGGACGGGCAAGAGAATGAATCTAGTGTTTCTTTTGCTTTATGCCATGTGTGTACATAAAGTTAAGGGATTTAATGTAATTGATCTTGTTTATATATTTTGGATAACTCGGACAAGTGAAATGTTATTTTTCTTTTGTAAATGAACTTTTGGGACTTGAAGCATTGTTTAGAATTTGATATGCACATTTGAAGTGAGAATATAGTTGCTCAAAGAAAACCTTTTTTCCCAAATGAGTTTTGAATTTAAACCTATAATGAAACGAATGTTTTAGTTGATAGCTTCTTATACAGGGTGGTTTGAGGTTGGTTCATGGGTCCCTAGGGTTCGGGGAGTGACAGTTCTAGACTTTACTGGAAGCTGGGATGAACATTTGTCGCTGGTCGAGTTCGCATATAACAATAGTTTTCAGTCAACCATAGGGATTTTCCTTACAAAGCATTGTATGGCAGAAAATGTCGAAACCTAATTTGTTGGAAATATGTCAGAGAGAGGAAGTTGCTTGTGTTAAAGTTGATATACAGAAAATCATGTTTTTAGTATTTAATTTTATTTTTAATAAAATTAATTTTTCATTTTATAATAATCTTTTTGAACAATGTATGTATATCATTTCTTTTAATGTTATGCATGTATGTCTTTTATTTTGTATAGTATTTAATCTGGTGTGTAGAGTACGGCTTACACACAGAATATTAGATTTTGGGTTCTTATAGAATATAAGTTATATGTTAATGGTTTAGATAAAAATAGGCATACCATCGGTACGACTGTAGCACAGAGTTTTAGTAGGTCTGTATTGGTTATGGGGAACAGATAATAGCGTCGTCTATTATTTTGACTCTCTGTACTAGTACACTTTGTGTGTATTGAACGGGACATATTGAGGTAATTAATTTTATACTGACTATATAAATTAATTCACACCCCAAGGTTATTATTATGAATAGTGCTTATGCTCTTAATCATAAAATAATTATTGATTTGCGTATATTTAATATTCGTTATTTTCATTCATTAGAAAGTGCGATCTTATATGGGTCTATATTTTCAGTGAGTTGGACAGCGGTATTATTTATATGGTGAATATTAATTATTGACGGAATTCACGTCTCAAAAGATTGGGATTGACGATATCTCCTTAAGAAAATTTATAAATTTTGACCGGGCCAAATCCTGTAGGTGAATATGATTATCCGGCGGTCAAATAAGTTGTGCGAAAGAGTTTAAGGAATATCAAGATACCGATTAATTTAAATTATTAGTAATTAAATTTAATTGGCGGATATCGAGAATCTTAACGTTGGGAGAAATGTTTAGCATTTAATAACAGGAGCTCAATGCAAGATGATCTTGAGCTATGGGTCAAAGTGCAATTATAGTTCTTTAGTGGTGTAAACTGTAATTTAGTGTTTTATAAAAAATGCAGAAATCGCTGCTAGTTTTTCATAGTTACAGATATCACTATGAGATTTGCTTAATTGCGAAAATCACTGATACGTATCTGTGTTCCACTAGAAGTCTGACTCTTAATTACTCTACAAGTCTTGGCTATAACCCTATAAATATGCGGGTAGGCTGAACCAGTTTCATAACTTATTTTTAAGACTAAAACTGTCCAGATTCTGCTGGTAAGAGTTCTTGATAGATTGTAGCCCACACTATATTCAAAAATCGCATAATGGAATACAGTGAAAAGTCTGATGGGAGCTTCAACTTGGAATAAAAAACGTAGTTGAAGATTTGAGCGGTAAAATGTATTCTTCTAAATTAACTTTGGTTGCACAGTTTTTAATTTTGGTCGTTGAACGTTAAAAGTTTTATTTGGAGCCCATTTCGGCATTTGCCCGTTCAATTAATTTTTGGTCAAAATTCGTTTACAAAAATAGTGATCTTGCCAGTTTTGCCTACAACAATTGGTATCAGTGCCATTTTGATTTTTGTTTACGGTTACCAGGGCCGAGTTATTTTAGAACTTTGCTAACTCGATTTTGTAGGCATTCTAGTACCGATTTTATGTTCTTCATATTATTATTCATGTTTGATTGAATGGGTTTGTGTAATGATTATTTTTTTAATCACGGAGGTTGACCGTGATAGATCAAATGTGAGCTTTTGGGACATAGGATCAATGTAATAGCTAGTTATTTATTTTTCAATATCTGTTTAAATTATTTAAGAATACGTTGAATATATCGAAGAACACGAAGAATAAGCGGCGGCACCGGCAGTGGTTTCAAGAGTTTCAGGCCACGGATCGCAATAATTTTTCTACGATTTTTTGACTTATTTTCCAGCATCTTTTTTCTACATATTTTAAGCTTAAAAACAATATTAAAAATAATCCCAAAAACACAAAAAAAAACTACATAAAAAAATAGCCCGATGGCCATTCGGGGCCATTTTTCATGAGTGTTTTCAATGTTTTCGGGAATGTTTTGAATAGGTTTTTTGACATAAAAAAGCAGTAAAATATCACTAGAAAAACAATTCAAAAAATGGGAAAAATAGGCCAAACAGTGCACAAAAACTAACAGCGGCGGCGGTTCACCGGCGACGCAGGGGCTTCAGCACTTTGGGGCTATTTTGGGGTTTTTCGAGACTATTTTTGAGGTGTTCTTTGAAGCAATGGGATACTGGATATTTAAGAAACTTTTTTAGAGAAAACGGGCGCAAAAAGACCACCAAAAAAAGCCCAAACAGCCTACTATTTGGGGATGCAGCGGAGCTTGGGCGACGATAATTTTTCTGGCAGTTTTTTGGGTAATTTTTTTGACAGAAAAATACTACTTCTCGAGAGCTATTTTTGTGTATAAAAAGTGTCAAAACAGGAGCACTGAGGTGGCGGCAAAAGTCGCCTAAAGGTTGCAGCACCATGGTGGCGACGACGGTAGCTGGTGGCCGGCGCTGGTTCAGTTGTCCCGAGCTATTTTTTGGTATAATGTTTTACAAAATATCATATTTAAGATAATTTTTCATAAAATTGGATATAAGAAAAAAAATAAAAATTAATTCTGGATTTTAAATTAATGAAATAGAAAAATGTTTAATCGAAATAAATTATTACTTTTCAAAAAATATGAAATAAAAAATAAAATAAATACCTTTAATCAATACCTTAGCTAAAAAGATAAAGGAAAAACTGTGCATTTATTAAATTTTATTTATTATGCATTTAAACACGAAAAGATAGTTTGGCAGGTCGAAATCTTTAGAATCGTGTACACGAAAAGATGTTTGATTCTTTCAGATCGTGTGATTTTCAAAATTAATAAATTTATTTTAATTAAACAAATTTTTATAACCTTCAAATTTTTTTAAAAAAAATCTAAATGAGAGACGAAATTTATTCACAGATAAATCTCGAAGTCTGCATCACAAGTTTGTGGGCGATGCAATTAAACCCTGCGTGTTGGCAATAAGGCCTTCCTCCCATCGAGTAGATTAATTGCGGTTTCACCAGTATAAATTTTCTTTATGGATAATTTTAGATAATTGTTAGTGTGGATCGCTTTTCTATTTGAATGGATCATTGCGAAGCAATTGATTTGGGATTAGGTGATGGTTAACACATAACTGTATATAATAGTATCCTCTCCATCAGAGTCACTGCTATTATATACTGGACCGAATCTATGTCAGCTATTTAATTTTTACTTAGTAGGGTCAGTTGTCTGGATAGTAAAATTAATAGGAATTGCCTTCTCTGGTCATACGATATATGGATAGCAGACGTTATTCCATCGAGGCATGCTGTTCACACGGTACCAAGCTATTGGCGAATTTCTTTTAAAATGGTAGAGGGAACCAAATTAAAATAAATTTAAAATTTTACTCATCATAATTAACAGTATTTTTTTAATTATGTGATTTTTAGGATTAAAATAGCTTTCAACCCACTCGCTTTAATACTTAAAGAAAACAAACTAATTGGATCAAATTTTGTTGACTGGAAAAGTAACTTGGATATAACTTTTACCACCAAGGGTATTCCTTCAATGCCTAGAAATGTATTTGTTTCAAAAAAGGATTCTTCCTATAGGTAGAAACGCATAAAGAAGAAAAAGGTCCAAAAACAGTGTGGCATAATTTCAAAGGTAGTTAATGGGCCATTGACTGGTGTGAAAAAGTCGAAAGGTGAATGTTTTCTCTGCAACCGGACATAGCACTGAAAAAAGCTATCTAGTTTATCTCAGTAAGCTGAACAAACAAGGTAATTTCTATTCATTGGTTGTGAAAACATATTTAGTGGTGTTATCTACCGGTACCTGATGTGTAGATACGGGAGCCACTAATGATGTCTACAATTCGTTGCAAGGGTTCTAGGAAACCAAATAACTTAATGATAGGGAGATTTACCTACATATGGGCAAGAATACAATGGTAACAGTACTAGCAGTGGGAGATGGCACTCTCAGTTTTAGTAGAGATTAGATTTTAATATTGAGATATTGTCTTTATGTACTCTCCATTAGAAGAAACTTAGTTTTTGTTTCTAGATTGCTTCAAGACAGATACGTGGTTTATTTTAATAACTCTATGGTTATTAAGAATAATAAACAGGTTATCTGTTCTGATACATTGGTGGTTAATCTTTATGTTATTACTCCAATCTCTTCTACACTGCAACTAATAGAAATGAATAACAAATCTAATTTACCATATAAGAGAAAGTTTCATTCTTTAATGAACTAAATGTTTCTTTGGCACTTACGCTTGGGTCATATTAATCTAAAACTGATAAATAGACTAGTAGCAGATGGACCT
This sequence comes from Heliamphora exappendiculata, assembly GCA_034768845.1. NCBI lineage: Eukaryota > Viridiplantae > Streptophyta > Magnoliopsida > Ericales > Sarraceniaceae > Heliamphora > Heliamphora exappendiculata. The sequence goes on from JAOTRH010408810.1 coordinate 33,146, forward strand.
TTGAGTTCATTAAAAGTTGAAAAACTTTCAGTCTGTGAATCTTGCTTAGAGGGTAAGATGACCAAGAGGCCATTTTTGGCCAAAGGTTGTAGAGTTAAAGAGCTGTTGAAACTGGTTTACTTTAATGTGTGTGGCCCTATGACAATCCAAGTTAGAGGTGGCTTTGAGTACTTCGTCAGTTCCATTGATGACTACTCAAGGTATGGATACATTTACCTGATGTACCGCAAGTCTGAATGCTTTGAGAAATTTAAAAAATTCAAGGCGGAGGCAGAGATGCATCTAGCTAAAAGTATCAAATCACTACGATTCGACCGTGGTAGAGAATACCTCTTTGTAGAGTTTAGGGATTACCTTTCATTAGAAGGGATTGTATCCCAATTGGCACTCCGTAGCAAAATGGTGTTGCAGAAAAAATGAATATGACTCTTATGAAGATGGTAAAGTCCATGATGAGTTATTCAGGTTTATTCGATTCATTCTGGGGACTCGCTATAGAGACAGCGACTAACATTCTGAACTTGGTACCTTCTAAGTCAGTACCTTTTACTTCCATAGAATTGTGGACCGAATGTAAGCCTAGTTTGAAACACATTCAGATTTGGGGGTGTCCAACACATGTGCTAAAAGGGAACATGAGTAAGTTGAAATCGATGACAGAAGTCTATTTCTTTGTGGGGTATCCCAAGAGAATGAAGGGTGGTCAGTTTTATAATCTTATGGATCAGAAGGTCATTGTTTGCGCCAATGCTTGATTCTTGGAAGAGAATTTTATTATAGATCACAGGCCCAATAGCAAAATTATTCTGAACGAAGTGAGAGAAAATACCAGTAGAACAGAAAAGGAACCACAAGTCACTGATATTCTATTACCTCGTCATAGTGGAAGGATTATTGGGACAGGTGCAAATCAAGAACAAAGTGCTAATGCACAGGGTTCAGATTCTGCACACCGTGTTCATCTAATACACAGACACAGGTAGTTCCTCGTCATAGTGGGAGGGTTGTTCATCAACCGGATCGGTATATATTCTTGGGAGAGTCTTTTGACAAGATCCCAACAGAACTACATGCCGAGCCCTATAACTACAATGAAACACTTCAGGATAAATATGCAGATCTTTGGCAAAGGGCTACGTATTCAGAGTTGAAATTTATGTATTTCAATCAGGTTTACGAACTCGTAAAACCACCTGAAGGGTTAAAACCCATTGGATGCAAGTGGATCTACAAGAGAAAAAGAGGAGCAGATGGGAAGGTTAAAACCTTCAAAGCTAGGCTTGTTTCTAAAGGGTTCACTCAAAAAGAAGAGATCGATTATGAGAAAACCTTTTCGCCTGTAGCCATGCTGAAGTCTATCCAGATTCTCTTATCCTTTGCAGCTCATTTTGATTACGAAATTTAGCAAATGGATGTCAAGACAGCTTTCCTTAACTAATGTCTTGACGAGTGTATCTACATGATACAACCAGATGAATTTATTGCAAAAGACAAGGAACACATGTTGTGCAAGCTTAAGAGATCTATTTATGGACTTAAGCAGGCTTCGATGTCTTGGAACACTCGGTTTGATCAAGCCATTAAATCTTATGGTATTGAAGGGGACACATTGGGGTAATTAATTTTATACTGACTATATAAATTAATTCACACCCCAAGGTTATTATGA
>JAOTRH010409031.1:0-34812 GCA_034768845.1 Heliamphora exappendiculata
GATTATGGGTCAGAGTGCAATTATAGTTCTTTAGTGGTGTGAACTGTAATTCAGTGTTTTATAAAAATTACAAAAACCGCTGCTGGTTTTCCATAATTGCAGATACCGCTATGCGACTTTCTTTAATTGCAGAAACCGCTCTGCGTTTTTCTTTCTTTGCAGAAACCGCTGGTAGGTGTTTGTGTTCCACTGGAAGTTTTACTCATCATTACTCCCCAAGTCCCTATTGTAGCCTTATATATACGCGGGTAGGCTGAACCAGTTTGAGATTGATAGGTCATATATCATTATCATTATTGAGATATTATTTTTTTCATTTAAAGACCTAAATATATCGGAGTTCTGCCAGTACAAGTTCTTAGAGGATCGTAGCCACACTACGTTCGAAGATCGCGTAAGGGAATACAGTAGAAGATCTGACTGGAGCTTCAACTCGGAATCAAGTCGTAGTTGAATACTAGATCAACATGTGGTATTCTTCTAAATTAACTTTGGTTGCACGGGTTTAATTTTGATCGTTCGACGTTAAAATTTTTTATCTGGAGCCCGTTTCGGCGTTTGCCCGTCTAATTAATTTTTTACCAATAATCATTTTTTTAAAATAATGATCTTGGCAGTATTGCCTCCAACATGGCTATGTGTCCTGGCTCCTCACATCCGAACAGATGATCCCATGGCTAATCTTCGGGTAATCCTTTCTAAAATGGTTAGTGGCCCCACACTTGAAACGAGCATTCATCTTTGTCTCCTCCACGTGACCAGACACTCCCTTGTTTGATCAATTTTCCTTAAATCTTGAGTTCTTGGCTATTAATTGATAACTCTGATTGTGAAAATATTGTGGCTTCAGAGCATTACTCGTAGCACCATGTCCTCTTACCTTATTCGTCGCAGTATCCCCGAACTTGCATCTTTTAAAGTCCTCATGCCTCACTTCTCCCTCCTTTATGTCTTTCTCAATCATTCTCGCTTTGTTAACTAGATTGGAATAATTACTCATCTCAAGGACTGTTAGCTTAGTCCTGATCGGGAAAGCTAATCCCTTTTGAAACCTCCTACACCTAGACTCTCCGTCTGGTACAAGTTGAAAAGCGTATTTTGATATTTCTGTAAAATTTATTTCATACTAAGCTCCGCTAATCCTCCCTTGCACTAGTTCCATAAACTCCTTTTCCTTCTCATATTTGTAAGATATGGGTTTGTACTATTAGTCAAAAGCCTTCACAAAGTGAACCCATGAAATCCTCTATGGTATGAGAGGGTCAGCTCCTGGTACTGGCATCCTCAACAATCTCTTAGTAGCTTCCTACCAGTTGTATGGTTCGCTCATAAACATGAAAGTTAAGAGATCGATTTTATTATCTTCTGCCACTTGTAGTCTATCTAACATATGCACACCATCTCTTAGCTAATTTTCTTCTTCGATAGGACTAATAGTTCCCATAAACTCCTTAGCACCGAAGTCTCTAAATTACTTAACCAAAGAATTCCCAATCCTCCCAACCTGCATTGAAATTCATCTTGTGTTCTGCTTTGTCGATCTCTCAATCGCTTCCAGCATCCTAACGGTTGGGTCAGGTTAGTTTATCGGCTCAGGTTGTACTGGTCCCACGGGTGGTAACACTTCCTGTTGTTCTTCGCTAGGTAGGTCAGGAACAAACGATGCCCCACCAAAATTTTTCGGACTTCACCCTCTCAAATAAATAAAGTAGAAGTTAGGGTTCGATAATATAATCCAACTAAGAGTTATAAAGAAAGGAATAGGCAGCTGAAAAAGAACTGTCAACAACAAGGGTTACCTCCCCAATTTTGATAACATACTTAGACTTCTAATTAGGATCATACGCCTACAGAATGCATTTTTCAATGGACTTCAAACCTAGTTAAATCAATTGTCCAGAGATAAGGGTATGATATCCCAAGGCCTATGCCATACTATACAACATATTGTGAGAAAACGCACTAAACCTACGGTCTACCATAAACTACACTCTATCAAGTCTACTGAATTTATAACCTAAAGCTCTGATACCAAAATGTTACACCACGCTCCCACAAGGTACTTAACCTCTGCAGTGGGGTATGATTTCACAACTTCTTTGTGGCCTTAAAGAAAATTAACAAGACTTAAAGTAGTCAAAAATATAAATATTCACGTAAAGATTGATTTTTCGAAACAAACTTCTATTCATAGATGCTTAACAAAACATATGTTCAGGGGATACTTCATCTCGTGCATCAAATACTACTAAAACTTCACTTCATACATCACATCTTACAAGACATAATATAAAAAGATCAAAATATGCCATCTAACTTCGAGCTCAAGCCCAAAGGACATTTGATAGTGGTGGACCAACTTCTATGAGTTCCTATTATCTGCAACTATAGAGGTTACAGGAAATTACATTTAGTATTAAAATGAACAATAAGAAAACAACCACTTGGTTTAGGAAAATGTCATTGAGAAACAATTCATCATGCTTTAAACAAGAATATGATAACACCACATTCATCTTAACACATACATAAGTTATAAAGTTTGTCATAATATAAACATAGGGTTTATAACCATAACTCCTTTTACTCACAACCAGACCCAACAATGTCCAAGTAGTCATCTACCTCACGACCCAGAGTTTCAATGATACCGTAACCTCAATTCTCAAAACACAGATTAGCACATGTTAGAATGAGGGTCACTGTTTATCAAGTACAAGTGGTATGTGCATAACTCGAGACTCAGCTCGAAATGTCTTTGATGGTTAATAACCCCTTTACCGGGCAAACCTCCCCTTTAGGGAAAAACATGAACCCATAATTGGGGAACCTCCCTCAACGGGATATAACAAGCCAGACACCCGCATAACTTGGCACTTTGGAAAAATTGTTAATCATCATTCATTTTCATACACACATGCTTCCTCAAAAAGGGTATAGATAGCATAACCGAAATATCATTGCATTTGAATGTATAAACCACACGCTATCATTCAAAACTCATGATTTCACAACATGAACATGGAAGCATTTAAAAAGATATTTCATAAGTAAATTGTTCAAGATAATATCTAAGCACTCTCACCTTGTTTAGATGCTATGCAAACCACTTTCTCTCAATGGTCCAAAAACTCAAACCTTCGGTGAAAAAATGTTGGTTCTTATAAAGTAACCAAAATATTATGTAAACATAGGGCACTACCTCCTATTATCAAATGGTAAAGGAACGGTTCGAGTTTTCCAGGTCAGTTCTATGATTGACAGCTCAAACCTTTTTTTTTTAAGATTTTAAGAAAAAACTCATTACTTATAATATTTTATTAGCCCTTGGAGTCTAATAATCACTTGTCAAGATTTAGACTCACTCATGGTAAGTAGGTTACTTACTAAGTATTACTTATCATCATTAACTAAAAACTCAAAATTTATTGGTCTCACAGTAAAATAGTTTTAAAATACCAATACTAAGTAATTTGTTACGAAACATGATGGGGTGATAAATATACATGTTAGGCACAATCTTCATGAAGGAAGCTAAGCTGTGGGGTGTCACTAAGCAAGGGTATAAATTCATTGAACAGAAAAGGTCAAAAAATGTTGTTGCTTAGTAAAAATAATTTTTAGGAAACACCATCCGGTCAACTCAATCCAAATAAATTTAGAATGAAAGATAACTAAAAAATCTAGCTTTGTAGACAAAGTTTTCCATGAGGGAATTCTTCTTGAATTTTCTAAAATTCAACAAAGTGGACTGTTTTTATGCTACTTTCGCATAAAAGCGTAAAAAATTTGTTTGGTGAACTTAGACACATTTCTAGGTTCTACCAAAAATTACAAATGCTAAAAATAAATTCGTGAAGGTCCAGTAAAAACAAAATTTGAAAAAGAACTCTTTGGTTCCCCAGAAAATTTGGGTAAGGTGTAAAAAATGACTTTTCTCGATTTTTCTTTGGTAAACTTGTTCATATTCTTATTTAACTTGGATTACAGGTTCATACATGTGATATCAACTTAAAAACCAGTATATTCCAAAGAACTAATCATCCACATAACATACTTGTTTAACTCATGGAAAATAAAACAAATAATAAGGCGTAATCTCAACCAATTTTTCTTAGCTATCTCCTATTCGATTCTTTTCAACCTTCTTGTTTCTAAGTTTGTTCTTAGGTCTTTAAATCTTATTAAATATTATAGAGAGGGGTTGAAAGAGAAGGTTAAGGAGAGTATTAGGAGTTTCTACCTCTAATTTTTTATCAAAGAAATTTAGGACTTGGCTTTAGCTCCTCCAAGATCAACCTCCACCTCCTCCCACTACGCCAAATGACAATATTAGCGGCGCTAAATAACTACCGTATATAGTAGCCAAACTGCCGCTAAAAGCAATAACGAAGGTTGGGCAACAAAATTTTGAACCCTCGTCTATGCATGTGTCAGGAATAATAAGATGGTAGTTCAGCAACTGCCGTTTAATATATACTGCGGTTTGCACGGCGGTAAACAACCGTCGGGAATATAATCGACGTTTCATTTATATCAACGGCAGTTAGTCTCATGTGGCAGTTACTTTCCACCACGAATTGTGTATAAATTATCGACGACGGTTTGTAAACATCGCTAATAATGTAGTTATAAGTATAGTATTTGCGGGTAATATTAGTGAGGGTAATAAACCACCGCTAAAAATCCAATAAAACTGCTTAGTCTTATAATTGTAATTTGCTTAAATTAATTTTATTCTCTCAATGTATTAAACATATCTACAAAATAACTTACAACCCAGTAAAATATATTAGTCTTCATAAAACTAATTAGTTTACCATAACTCAATACTATACCTATAAAAATTCCCACACATGTAAATGGCTTTTTAAAATCTCAAATTAGAAAATAAATCAAAGTAGAGCAAGCTAGTGAATAAATCCAAAAATAAATTGATAGCACATTCTAAGTCTAATACATGTCCCAAATATTTTTTTCAATAAACAAAACAAAGTCTCAAATATAACAATCCAAAAAGTGGAACTCCTCCATTCGTTCGACATTCTACTATAAATCAATAGCACAGTAAGTTTAATATATGTCCCAAAATGCTTGTGCCAATGGATAAGGTCTCAAATGTCAAAGCCCAAAGTCGTCAATTGGTTCTTCATTCTGCTAGTGAGAACTAGAAGTGTCTGGAACATATTGCATGTTGCATGATGGTCCAGAACCATCTTGTTTCAATATAAGTAAAAAGTATAAGTATTTTATTAATTTTATCATAGTAAAAAATATAAGTAGCGTAAGTATTAAAACTATTTTATTACTGTTATTATTTAAATAATAAGTTACATGTCTATTAGGTGAATGCATTAGTGGTTCATCTGTATCTGAAGATTCAGGCACATGATACCCTAGAGATTCCACATGAGCTTGGAATCATGCACACTTACGCTCAAGGCAAGTAAATTTGTCACTCAACTCAGCTAACAATTCTTGTCGCATCTCTGAACGCATCTGATCCACATCAACGCCTTGATCTTTAGACCGAGCATATCTACCAAACACTTGGGATGGACAAGGAGCCAAGTCGTATGTACGTACACGACCATGTCCATCTGCTCCTAAAACCTCAGTGAATACTTGCTCGCAAAAAGTTGCTGACTGTGTGTCTTTAGGCACTTGAGATAGATACTAATTGATTTGAGACTGAAATTTAAAAATTAAAAATTAATTAAAACTTAAATAAATAAATAAATAAGAAAAAAATACTAATTAATCACACTTACAATGGCTTCAGCTGATACTTGATCAACATAATCCCCATTCTTTTTTGTATGTCTTAATGTACACCTCTATCTGATCGGGCTTTTTTCTAGTTTTCTTAGCAATCTACATTATTAAGAATGAAAAAATATCACTACACCACAGAACAAGCAGACTAATTACAGAGAGTCCCAAAGCAGAAGAAAAAGAAGACTAATTACAACCACAGCACAAAACCATTCTGAAAACCGACAGCAAAATTTTTCAAGTACCTGCTGCAGTTTCTTGACCAAAGAACTTTACCTTGGTTTTGCTAGCTCCATCCAAATATCTGAAGTGGAAATTAATCACAAGACAAGAACAAAAAAAAGATGCTGGAGGCAGTTGCCTTTTCATCAATTCCCAAGCTAAAAATGCTCATGTCATCAGGCCCAAAATAAGAAAAATGTTATAAACTGCTCAAAACGCACTCAGAATCAAACCACACTTCCTAGTAAGAGCATAAACAAGAGAATGATGCCTTCAGAATTGAACCAATGCTCACATTTCATAGTAAGAGCTCAAATTATTGCACCAAGCATAATCACTCTCTAAATGAATTTTTATGTGCTAGTGTAATGTAGAAATGTAGAAAGCTTAAAATGTAAAAATGCAGAAAGCTTTTAGGAGAGAGCCAAATTATGTGCTACTGTAATGTAGAAATGCAGAAAGCTTTCAAACCTGCGTTCCATGTATGTCTTTGCAGCTTGTGAGCGAGACCCAATGGCAAAAGATTGATATTCGAAATAGTTTCCACTTGGGCAATTATAGTAGAGGTGAGCCCCAGATTCATCCAAGCTGGCTACCAGCAAACCAACCCCAAATGGCCGTTTCCATGAGCGTTGGGTACAAACCTGCAGCCAAGAAAGTAACAAGCACAAGAGGATGAGATAGTCTAGCATAAAACCCAATAATATATATGCTACTTCCACCCCAAGAAAATGTTATCAACATCTAATAAAGGTAAAGGAATATCATTCCACAATGTGTATCCAAAGGTTTTAGATTAAGGAACAGCCCAACAAAAATGACTTCCTACTTGGTAATCATTTGAAGAAGTAATGTAAGTTTAATTGAAACAATAATGGAGGAAAACTAAATTGATCCTTATAATTTTAAGACCTGGGAAATGCCAATATCAAATGCCAACCTGATATTTCCAATGCACTGGGATACTATAACAAGTTCAATAAATGATAATTTTAGAGCTAAATGACCTTGTTTCAGACACTGTTGAGAAATTTCTTGGAAGAATTCAAGCCAAAGTATCTCTTATTGGGTGTTCCATGATATTTAAGATGCCAGAACAAGAAAAGGATGCTAGAAACTAACCGACATAGTTCTAAATGTGTGAAATACCCACCTAGAACACAAATGACAAGGACATAAGAAGACGCATGCTATCCTTGCAAAAATTCACGGGTTAGAAATTGGGAAGAGAATTAGCTTCCCATTTTATATATTCAATTTTTAAAAAAAATAGATAAGTCCTGGAAAATAATTGTTTTGAAGCTAGATTTTAATATATTTTTTCAAAACTTATTTGGCCACCCTACAATCAATACGGAAAAGAAATTGTTGATTTTAATAAATCATCGTGAAATTTGTAGATACATTTAACAATAGAAAGAATATCTTTCTTGATAGGAATGGTTTGGCTAACCATCTCGTATGCCTATATCGATTGCGATCGACGGTTTGTTCTTTTGACCTTGAGATGAATTTCGGGGACGAAATTCCTTTAAGGGCGGTAGAGTTGTGAGACCCTGACCCATTTTCTTTTTTTGGCGTTTTTGGACGTGCGTTTCGTGTTTTTCTTTAGTATGTTTTCAATGTTTTTGATGTATGATCTGGGTTAGATATGCATGCGGGGTAGGTTCCCAGAGCCCTGGGCCGTTGTGGCACGATTTAAAAAAAAATCAAAAAAAAATATTTTGGAGGCCTATAAATATCTGAAATTAGATATTTTCAAAAGATATTTTCAAAACTTGACTCCTAAGTTTCCTCCTTTTCTCTCTGCATTCTCTCTAAGTTCTCGGGGGCCCTGGGCATGGTTTCTGACAATCAGATTGCGGATTCTTGGTATCGACATCGAGGGCTACGCAACCATTCGGTTCCTAGTATGTTTTGTTTATATTGCATGCTTGCCTAGTTTCTACTAAGTTTTGGCTCACAGTGTGGGATAAAATATTTTTAGCTACCAGTCACGCAGGTTGATCTGGAGGTGCTGGAGAGGTAGAAGACCTTTAACCTTCCTTTTTGTTCTTTCTGTTACATGTATATGTTGTAACATGTTTTTCGGTGTTGGAACCGTGTAGTATAAGCTTTTGGCGTTAGAGCCTTCTGTTTTGTAAGCCGTTGGGCGTTTATATATACAATGCATGCATGGTTTTAACTTGAGAGTGTATTCTCGGTTGGTTTGCATGTATGGAAGTTATGCGTATTTCACGTGACCCGGAGTTTGGGGCGTGACATTACCTTTCAAATTTGGATATATAAACTTTATGTTGATTTGAATGGAATGTATATAAAATGAATTTACATATTATATGTATTTGTGATTTTTTTAATGAGATTGAATGATATATTACAGAAAAATTTAAATTATGTTTTATCCAAATAAAAAATAAAATGTAAAAATAAAATAATTGGTGAAAACAACAAATATATATATATATGTATATATTTGGCAATGAATAAAAGCGTCGAAAAAAGTTTTCCATTAACGACACATTTATTTGTGTTGGCAATGTATTAAAATTAAAAATATTATAATTACTTTTGCCGACAACTATGGCATTGCTAAAATTGTTAAATCTACCCAATTTTTATGTTTTTTGCCAACGAATTTTGTATTGCCGACACTGCTTTTAACTTATTGGCGACGCACAATTATGTGGCCAAATCTATTACTTTTGCCGATGCAATGTATTAGCGACGCACAACTGTGTCACCAAATCTATTACTTTTGCCGATGCATGCGGTACGCGTTGACAAAACATTTTCTCGACACACTTTTGTCGACGGATTGGCGACGCACTATTTTTCGTTGCCAAAAACTTTTACCGAACCAATTAGGCTTTTGCTGACAGCTTTGCTTGTGCCGCTTAAAGTGCATTTTGTTGTAGTGCTAGAGGGAACCAAATTAAAATAAATTCAAAGTTTTACTCATCATAATTAACGGTATTTTAATTATGTGACTTTCAACCCACTCGCTTTAATACTCGAAGTAAACAAACTAACGGAAAAAAAGCCGAAAGGTAGATATTTTCACTACAATCAAACCCGGCACTGAAAAAAGCTAAGTCCAGTATTTCTCAGAAGGTAGAACAAATAGGTAATTTCTGTTCACTGGTTGTGAAAACATGTTTAGTGGGGTTATCTACTGGCACCTGGTGTGTAGATACGGGAGCCACTAATTGTGAGACCTTGACCCCTTTTCTTTTTTGGCATTTTGGACACGCGTTATGCGTTTCCATTTGAGCATATTTTTATTGCTTTCAATGCATGATCAGGCTTAGATATGCATGCGGGGTAGGTTCCCGAGGCCGTGGGCCGTTGTGGCACAAATCTACAAAATTTTCAAAAAAAGGATATTTTAGAGGCCTATAAATAGCTGGAGTTTGATATTTTCAAAAGATATTTTTCAAAACTTAACTCCTAAGTTTTTCGTTTTTCTCTCTGCCTTCTCTCTAAGTTCTCGGGGGACCGAGGCTCAATTTTTAGCCATCCAACAGCGGATCCTCGCTTTTGGCGTCGTGGACTACGCAACCATCCGGTCAGATTTTGATTCTTGTGAAGCTCGATTTTGCACGTGGATCGAGGCGTTGAGTTTTTAACTCACCGAGGTAGGATTCTAGACCTGTATGTGTTATAAGGTGCTATAGGTAATCGGGTGTCTTTTTATCAGTCAGATTGTTGTAGATCTGATCTTCAGTAAAGTTGGGTTTTTGGGTAAAAAATTGAGTTTTTGTCGATTTTGGTGGATGGAATTGCATGTCGGGGGTTTCTTTTGAGGTCTCGATGTAAGGCCTAGTTGTGAGAGTGTTCACGGTTGTTTAATCGGTGTTCGAAGTGTCGATTCGAGGCCTAAAGGGTTGAACCCGTAACTAAGAATCATTTTTTACCGAGGTTCGATCGACTGAAGTCTGGTTTTGGGGTTCGATCGATAGAACCTGTGGGTTCAGTCGACTGAACTGTGTGTGACGTGTTTTGGTGGTTTCCACTAGGGTGTTCGGTCGACTGGGGGCTTAGGTTCGGTCGACTGAACCTGGGTAGCCTCGTTTTGATGGTTTTTCTTGGGTTTTGGTTTCCAATTGGCATCCTACAGTATTCAATTGATTGATTTACGGGAATTGGTCAATTCAAATACATGTGGATTCCTTTGGGTGTCGTGTTGGTGATTGGCCTTCCTCTAGTGGTTCTTAGTCAATGGAATTATGGGGTTCTGTTGATTGAAATCATGGAGAGGGGGTTAGTTGTTCCTCGATTTGGTTGGTCGTGTGGTGGATTCGGGGTCGTGTGGTGGCTCTAGTGTTTTTCGTGATGCCGTCCTCGGGTGTGACGTGTATGGTTGGTTTAGGGTTTGTGGCACGGTGGTGTGAGTGCTGATTATGTGCGCGACGTGTGGGTTCGTGGTTTGGTTTGAGGTGTGCTTCTAGTGAGAATCGGTCTGTGGGAGGTTTCAGGTGTTGATCTCCGGATTAGGTGTTGGTTGTCCCTCTGTGTGGACGGGTCCCAGTTTGTGGATGGGTCGTTCGAGTATCGAATGACGGGTATGTGGCCTGTGAGGTCTTGTCGGGTTATATGGTTATGTGCATTTATAACTATTTATTTATGTAAGTGGATTACATGGCATGATATCTTATGTGTATCGTGGTTGCATGCTGTAGAACTCAGAGTTTTATTAGGCATGGATGTGATGGATCTGTGGGGCACATGCATGTGGTGTATGTGGTATGTTATATGCATTTAAATCCTGATTAGAATATGCATAGGAGTGTTCGATGTTATCCCGTAGTTTACAGTATTATCCTGTAGCGTGCAGTTTTACCCTGTAACATGCGGTCTTATCCCGTGGTTTAATCCGTGGTCGGCGGTCCTATCCCGTGGCTTACGGTAAGGTTTACAGTTTTATCCCGTGGTTAGGTTTGCAATTTTACCCCGTGGTTGGTTTATGGTTTTATCCCATAGTGTACGGTTTTATCCCGAGAATGTATGTTATATAAGGATCTCTATATCAGTGTTAGGACTATTGTTGCGGCATGTAAGGGCTGGTTGTTTGTATCATGGGTTGCATGTATTGTATCATGGGATGGATAGACCAGTTTTCAAATTGTTTTTAAGAGTCGTCTGAATCGCAATCTAAAAATTGTTTTCAGGCTCCTGTGAGTGAGTCAAACATGGTTGTATCCTCGCTTTCTCATTTGCATGTGAAAACTGTTTTCAAGGCTTGAAAGGGAGTCTAAACTTGCACTTGGGTTTCCTAGCATGTTCTGTTTATACTGCATGCTTGTCTAGTTTCTGCTGATCCTCGGCTCACGGTGTGGGATTTATTTTTCTTCAGGTACCAGTCACGCTGGTTGATCTGGAGGTGCCGGAGGTGGTGGAAGAGTGTAGTCTTCCTTTTTGCTAGCTTTATTACATGTTTTCTTATAACATGTTTTCGGGCGTTGGTGTCGTGTACTGTTGTCGTTTGGCATTTATATACAATGCATGTATGGTTTAAATTGAGAGTATGTTCTCGGGTTGGGTATCATGTATGCTTGTTTATGGGTGTTTCACATGACCCAGAGTTTGGGATGTGACAGATTGGTATCAGAGCTCTGGGTTCGAATACCTATGAGCCGTGGAAAGAGGTTGCATCACCTTGTGAGGTTGATTACGTGTGCTTGGTTGCATGTGTTTAGATGTTTTGATGACATGAACGTGATAGCATGCAGGTCGTATGTGAATGACGTGTATATGTGAGCATGGGGGTTGAATCTTAGGGGTGATAGTCTCACCTTTGGGCATTTGGGTTAACAAACTTGGGGGCCAAGTTAGAAACGCATTTAGCTGATGTGATTTCTAGCAGGGAATCTAAGTAGGTTTTCCAGATTGACTTGTCATTCTTTTTGGTTCTCCTCGGTATATGTGAAGTTGTTTAGTATGAACCTATATGGCTATGTGATAGCATGCTAAGTGTTTAGCGTTTATGTTCATGCCATGTGGTGCATCTCATATGTCATTTTCTTTCATATAGACGTGATGTCGGTGAGGAGAGGGTGAGGCCGTGGTCGAGGCCGTGGTCGAGGCCGTGGCTGTGCTGTTGGCCAAGGGGATGTTCCTATCCCTGATGCTGGAGATGTAAATGCTCCCCAAGAACCTGTTGACATGGTAGAGTTAGTGCATCCATTGGTGGGTTCCATCGGCCAGTTGGTTGAGATCGTTAGAGGTGAGGTTGTTAGGGAGAGGGTGCCTGAGGCGAGGGCTACTGTGGCGATGCGAAAGTTTAGACGCATGGATCCGCCTACCTTTGCTGGAGACTCAGACCCTCTTGTGGCAACGGAGTGGTTGGAGCTGGTGACACGGATCCTCAACACATTACAGATTGTAGAGGATGAGTTGCGTGTTTCATTTGCCACCTTCCAGTTGAGGGGCCCTGCTCATCAGTGGTGGAGATATGCCAGGACGACTGTAGGAGTCAATTGGGTAGCTTTTACATGAGTATTTCTGGAGAAATACTTCCCGGCATCGCAAAGGGATTTATATAGGGAGGAGTTCTACACTCTTACCCAGGGGGCGATGAATGTCCTGCAGTATGAGTCCAGGTTCACGTGCTTGTCCCGGTTTGTTCCAAAGTTGGTGAGCACAGATGAGTTGCGATGGATGAGGTTTGAGCGGGGGTTGAGGCCAGCGATTAGGGAGCGTGTTGTTATGCTGGGACTTCGGGTGTTCACAGAGCTGGTTGAGCCAGCAGTGACGGTGGAGAACACCATGGTTGAGATTCGACCTTCTAGGGAGGCCAAAACATCGCAGGGTGGGACCGAGGTACTGACTGGTGGACGTTTTGGCAAGAGGCAGAAGTCCTCTGGTCCTAGTTTTCACCTATCTGGGTTACCACAGTAGTTTTCTGCACCAGCACCATCAGTGGCTTCATCTGGGAGGTCGGAACGGAGGGAGTTGATTTGTTATCAGTGTAGGCAGCCAAGGCATCACGTGTCAGAGTGCCCGCAGCCAAGGCAGTCTCAGGGTTCATGGATTCAGTCGCAGGGGAGAGAGTCATAGATTTGCTATGGATGTGGTCAGCCTAGACATGTTCGAAGGAACTGTCCCCAGAGGGAGAGTGCACCGAGTGTAGTGGGCATGCCAGAGGGTTCGTATGTGCAGAGCTGACAGTAGCATCCAGTGGTTCAGGCTTCCCGAGCGATAACAGGTGGCGTACTGTGTTCAGGCAGTGGCTGGTGATGATGTGAGGTTGGGGTGAGTTGTAGATCCTGTGTCTTTGAGATAGTTGGCCGTTGTCTAGGATGCCTGACCTTGTTTGATTATATCATAGGAATGGTTTGACTGGCCGTCTTGTATGCTTGTGTCGATTACAATTGACAGTTTGTTGTTTCGACCTTGAGTTGAATTTCAGGGGTGAAATTCCTTTAAGGCGGGTAGAGTTGGGAGACCCAGACCCGTTCTCTTTTTTGGCGTTTTGAACGCGCATTACGTGCTTCTGTTTGAGCATGTTTTTATTGCTTTTGATGCATGATCGGGCTTAGATATGCATGCGGGGTAGGTTCCCGGGGCTGTGGGCCGTTGTGGCGCAAATCTAAAAAAATTTCAAACAAAAGATATTTTAGAGGTTTATAAATATCTAGAGTTAGATATTTTCAAAAGATATTTTTCAAAACATAACTCCTAAGTTTCTCATTTTTCTCTCTACCTTCTTTGTAAGTTCTCGGGGGCCTGGGGATCGATTTTTAGCTATCCAACAGCGGATTCTTACTTTTGGCGTCGTGGACTACGCAACCATCCGGTCAGATTTTGATTTCGTTGAAGCTCAATTTTGCACGTGGATCGAGGTATTGAGTTTTTAACTCACTGAGGTAGTATTCTAGACCTGTATGTGTTATAAGGACGCTATGGGTAATCGGGTGTCTTTTTACTGGTCGGATTGTTATAGATATGATCTTATCTAAAGTTGAGTTTTTAGGTTAAAAACTGGGTTTTTGTCAATTTCGATGAATGGAATCGGGTGTCGGGGGTTTCTTTTGAGGTCTCAATGTAAGGCCTAGATGTGAGAGTGTTCATGGTTGTTAAATCAGTGTTCGAAAGTGTCGATTCGAGGCTTAAAGGGTTGAACCCGTAGCTCAAAATCATTTTTTATCGAGGTTCAGTTCACTGAACCATGCGGTTAGGTTGACTGAAGTCTGGTTTTAGGGTTCGGTCAACTGAACTGTGTGTGATGCATTTTGGTAGTTTCTAGTAGGGTGTTCGGTCAACTAGGGGCTTAGGTTCGGTCGACTGAACCTGCGTAGCCTCGTTTTGATGGTTTTTCTTGGGTTTTGGTTTCCGATTGTCATCCTACCATATTCAATTGATTGATTAATGGGAATCGGTCAATTTAAATACCTGTGGATTCCTTTGGGTGTCGTGTTGGTGATTGGCCTTCCTCTTGTGTTTCTTAGTCAATGGAATTATGGGGTTCTGTTGATTGAAATCATGGAGAGGGGAGTTAGTTGTTCCTCAGTTTGGTTGGTCGTGTGGTGGCTTCAGGGTTGTGTGGTGGCTCTGGTGTTTTTTGTGATGCCGTCCTCGGGTGTGACGTGCATGGTTAGTTTAGGGTTTGTGGCACGGTGGTGTGAGTGCTGGTTATGTGCGTAATGTGTGGGTTCGTGGTTCGGTTTAAGGTGGGCTTCTGGTGAGAATCGGTCTATGGGAGGTTTCAGGTGTTGATCTCCAGATTAGGTGTTGGTTGTCCCTCTATGTGGACGGGTCCCAGTTTGTGGACGGATTGTTCAAGTATCGAATGATGGGTATGTGGCTTGTGAGGTCTTGTCGGGTTATATGGTTATGTGCATTTATAACTATTTATTTATGTAAGTGGATTACATGGCATGATATCTTATGTGTATCGTGGTTGCATGTTGTAGAACTCAGAGTTTTATTAGGTATGGATGTGATGGATCTGTGGGGCACATGCATGTGGTGTATGTGGTATGTTATATGCATTTAAATCCTGATTAGGTTATGCATAGGAATGTTCGGTGTTATCCCATAGTTTCGGTGTTATCCCATAGTTTACAGTATTATCCTATAGAGTGTAGTTTTACCCTGTAACATGCGGTCTTATCCCGTGGTATGCGGTCTTATCCCGTGATTTAATCCGTGGTCGGCGGTCCTATCTTGTGGTTTAATCCGTGGTCGGTGGTCTTATCCCGTGGCTTACGATAAGGTTTACGATTTTATCCTGTGGTTAGGTTTGCGGTTTTACCCTGTGGTTGGTCTATGGTTTTATCCCATAGTGTATGGTTTTATCCTAGGAATGTATATTATATAAGGATCTGTATATCAGTGTTAGGACTATGGGTTGCGGGTAAGGGCCAGTTATTTGTATCATGAATTGCATGTATTGTATCATGGGATGGATAGTCCAGTTTTCAAATTATTTTTAAGAGTCGTGTGCATCACGATCTAAAAACTGTTTTCTAACTATTTTCATACTACTGTGAGTGAGTCAAACATGGTTGTATCCTCTCTTTCCCGTTTGCATGTGAAAACTATTTTCAAGGCTTGAAAGAGAGTCTAAACTTGTACTTCGGTTTCCTAGCATGTTCTGTTTATACTACATGCTTGTCTAGTTTTTATTGAGCCTTGGCTCACGTTGTGGGATTTGTTTTTCTTCAGGTATAGGTCACGCTGGTTGATCTGGAGGTGCCGGCGGAGGTGAAAGAGTGTAGGCTTCCTTTTTGCTAGCTTTGTTACATGTATGCTTATAACATGTTTTCAGGCGTTGGTGCCGTGTACTGTTGCCATTTGGCGTTTATATACAATGCGTTTATGGTTTAAATTGAGAGTATGTTCTCAGGTTGGGTATAATGTATGGTTATTTAGGGGTATTTCACGTGACCCAAAATTTGGAGCGTGCTAATCATGTCTACAATTAATTATAGGGGTTCCAGAAAACCTGATAACTTAGTGATGGAGAGATTTACCTGCATATGGGAAATAATACAAAGGTAATAGCAGTTGCAGTAGGAGATGTCACTTTCAGTTTTGGTAGAGATCGGGTTTTAATATTGAAAGATTATCTTTATATACCTACCATTAAGGGAAACTTAGTTTCTATTTTTGGATTGGTTAAAGACGAATATTAGTTTATTTTAATAACTCTATGGTTATTAAGGATAGTAAACGGATTATCTGTTCTAGTACATTGGTAGATGATCTTTATATTATTATTTCAATATTTCCTACACTGCAACTAACTGAAATAAATAACACATCTAATTTACCATATAAGAGAAAGTTTCCTTTTTTAATGAGCTAAACGTTTCTTTTGCATTTACGCTTAGGGTCATATTAATCTAGAAAGGATAAACAAACTTGTAGCAGTTGGACTTTTGAATTCATTGGAAGTGGAGGCACTTTCAGTCTGTGAATCTTGCTTAGAAGGTAAAATGACCAAGATGCCCTTTTCGACCAAAGGTTATAGAGCTAAAGAACAATTGGAGCTGGTTCACTCTGATGTGTATGGTTCTATGATAATCTAGGCTAGAGGTGGCTTTGAGTACTTCATCAGTTTCATTAATGACTACTCAAGGTATGGATACATTTACCTGATGCACCGTAAGTCTGAATGCTTTAAAAAATTCAAAGAATTTAAACTAGGGGCAGAGAAGCATCTGGGTAAAAGTATCAGATTACTATGATCCGATCGTAGTGGGAAATACTTCTTTAGAGAGTTTAAGGACTACTTGTCATCAGAGGAAATTACATCCCAATTGACTGCACCTGGCACTTCACAACAGAATGGTATAGCAGAAAGAAAGAATATGACTCATAGGGAAATGATAAGGTCTATGATGAGTTATTTAGCTTTATCCGATTCGTTTTGAGGACTCGCTTTAGAGACAGCGGCTTATGTTCTGAATTTGGTTCCTTCTAAGTTAGTACTTTCTACTCCCGCAGAATTATGGACCGGGCGTAAGCTTAGTCTGAAACACATTCGGATTTGGGGGCGTCCAGTACATGTGCTGAAAAGGAACGTGGGTAAGTTGACACCGAGGACAGAAGTCTATTTCTTTATAAGCTATCCTAAGGGAACGAAGGGTGGTCTATTTTATAATCCTAAGGATCATAAGGTTATTGTTAGCACCAATGACCGATTCTTAGAAGAAGATTATATTATGGATCACAAGCCCAAAAGTAATATTGTTTTGGAATAACTAAGAGAAAATTCTAATAGAACGAAAGAACAAGTTACTGATATCCCATTACTTCGTCATAGTGAGAGAATTATCAGGAGGTGCAAATCAAAAACAGGGTGCTAATGCACAGAGTTCTAATTCTGTATAATGTGTTACTGCTAGTACACAAACATAGGTAGTGCCTCGTCGTAGTGAGAGGATTGTTCATCAACCTGACCGATATATGTTCTTGGGAGAGTCTTTTGGCAGAATCCCGATAGAAGTAGATATCGAGCCCTATAACTATAATGATGCACTTCAAGACAAAGATGCAAATCTTTGGCAAAGGACTATGAATTCATAGATGGAATCTATGTATTCTAATCAGGTCTAAAAACTTGTAGAACCACCCAAAGGGATAAAACTCATTGGATGTAAGTGGATCTACAAGAGGAAGAGAGGAGTAGACGAGAAAGTTAAAACCTTCAAAGCTAGGCTTGTTCCTAAAGGTTCACTCAAAAAGAAGGGATCGATTATAAGGAAACCTTTTCGTCGGTAGCCATGCTTAAATCTATCCAGATTCTCTTATCCATTGTCGCTTATTTCAATTATGAAATCTGGCAAATGGACATCAAGACAGCTTTCCTTAATGGAAGTCTTGATGAGTGTATCTATATGACACAACTAGATGGATTCATTGTAAAGAGCCAGGAACACATGTATGTAAGCTTAAGAGATCCATTTATGGACTTAAGTAGGCATCGAGGTCTTGGAACACTCAGTTTGATCAAGCCATTAAGTCTTATTATTTTGATAAAAGTCCAAATGAGTCTTGTGTGTACAAGAAGCGTGATGGAAGTGTGGTGATATTCCTAGTACTTTATGTAGATGATTTTTTGCTTATCGAAAATAATGTGGGGGCATTATCTACGGTTAAAGTATGATTATTTGGGCAGTTTGATATGAAAGACTTGGGAGAAGCCAGTCACATCCTTGAGATAAAGCTTGTACGAGATCGAAAACAAAGGATGATTGACTTATCACAAGCAAAATATATCGATGATATCCTTGCTTATTTTAGCATGCAGAATTCCAAGAAAGGGTTTCTCCCTTTCAGATATGGAATCACTCTATCCAAAGATCAGTGTTCTAAGACACCTGATGGGATAGAGAGGATGAAGACGGTTTCTTATGCTTCGACAGTAGGAAGCCTCATCTATGCTATGCTTTGCACTGTACCCAACATCTGCTTTGTCGTTGGCATGGTTAGCAGATATCAGTCTAATCTAGGATAGGAGTATTGTACTCGGTAAAGAATATAGTCAAGTACATGAAAAGGACTAAGAATTATATGTTGGTTTACCAGGCAGACAGTCTAGTACCTTTGGGGTACACAGACTCAAATTTTCAGTCAAACATAAAGCTTCCATCAAGAGACAACCTTGCAGATCCTTTACAAAGAGCTTACCGGCTAAGATTTTTTATAGTCAAGTAGAGGGCATGGGAGTCAGATGTATGGCAGCATGGTTTTGAGTATAAGTGGGAGATTGTTAGGGTTGGTAAACTGAAAATCATATTTTTAGTATTTAATTTTATTTTAATAAAATTATTTTTTCCTTTTATGAGAATCTTTATGAGCAATGTATGTATATCATTTCTTTGTTATACATGGATGTCCAATATTCTGTATAGTATTTAGTCTGTTGTGTAGAGTAGGGCTTACACACAGAAGATCAGATTTTAGGTTCTTACAGAATATTAGTTTTATGTTCACAGTTTAGGTGGAAATGGACATACTATCGGTACGACTATAGCACAGTGTTTTAGTAGGCCTGTCTTGGTTATGAGGAATAGATAATAGCGTCGTCTATTGTTATGACTCTCTATGCTAGTACATTTTGTGTGTATTGAACGGGATATTTGGTATAATTAATTTAATACTGACTATATAAATTAATTCACACCCCAAGGTTATTATGAATAGTGCTTATCCTCTTAATCCTAAAATAATTATTGATTTACGTATATTTAATAGTCGTTATTTTGATTCATTAGATGGCGCGATCATATACGGGTCTATATTCTTGGTGAGTTGGATAGCGGTACTATTTATATAGTAAATATTAATTATTCACAGAATTCACATCCCGATAGATCGGGATTGACGATACCCCCTTAAGGAAGCTTATAAATTTTGACTGGGCCAAACCCTGTAGGTGGATTTAATTATCTGGCGGTCAAATAAGTTAAGCGAAAGGGCTTAAGGAATATCAAAATGCTGATTAAATTAAATTATCTGTAATTAAATTTAATTAGCGGATATCAGGAATGTTAACATGGGAAAAAATGGTAAGCATTTAATAACAAGAGCTTAATGCTATATGGTTTGAGATTATGGGTTATAGTGTAATTATAGTTTTTTAGTGGCGTAAACTGTTATTCGGTATTTTATAAAAATTGTAAAAATTGCTACTAATTTTCCATAATTGCAGATGTTGCTATGAGATTTGATTAATTGTAAAAACCGCTAATACGTGTCTGTGTTCTACTAGAATTTTTACTCATAATTACTCTCTAGGTCCCTGCTGTAGCCCTATATATATGCGGGTAGGCTGAACCAGTTTCAAAACTTATCTTCTAAGACTGAAACTTTCTTGGTTCTGCCGATACGAGTTCTCGAAAGATTATAACTCACACTGTATTCGGGAATCACATAAGAAAATACAGTAAAAGATTTGACAGGAGTTTTAACTCGGATTCAAATTGTAGTTGAAGATTTGACCGGTAAAAACGTATTCTTCTAAGTTAACTTCGGATGCACGGGTTTTATTTTGATCATTCGTCATCAAAAGTTTTATCTGGAGCCCGTTTTGGCGATTGGCTTTCTAGTTAATTTTTTTCATTAATCCTTTTAAAAAATAAAGATCTTGGCAGTTATGCCTCCAACAACCCTGACCCGTTTTCTTTTTCAGTATTTTTTGACATGTTGTTTATCATTTTAGAATTGCATGTTTATATACATTTTATGCAAGTTCGGGCTTAGAAATGCATGTATAGTTGGTTACCGGGACTGTTAGGCATTGTGGTGTAAATTTAAAAAAAAAAAAAATTTCGTGGCTTATAAATATCTAGCCTTAGATATTTTGGTGGAGGTGTTTTCCAAAACTTACAAGCTAAGTTTCTTTTTTTCAAACAAAACCTTTGCATTCTCTCTAACTTCACGAGGGCCTGGAGCTTGGTTTTTGACGATACGACAGCTGATCCTTGCTATCGGCACCAAGGGCTACGCGTTCATCCGGACGGAATCTCATTTTGATGAGGTTCATTTTTTGAGGCATTAAGTTTTTGACTTAACGAGGTAGGATCCTAGACTCTCATATCTTAAAAGGGTGCAATGTGTTATTGTATGTATTTTTACTTTTTTAAAATGGATGAAAAGTTAGTTTATGTTTCGAAAAGTTATGTTTTGGTTCAATATCATTTTTTAGTTATTTTTGGTTGGATGAAATGATTTTGAGGCATTTCTTTTAGTGTTTCTTTATGATTTTGGGCTTTTGTATGTCCGAGTGTATCAACAAGGAGCTTGGATGCTTTGATTTTGGGGTTGGGGAGTTGATCCCCTAGCTAGGGTTTTATTTTTGCCGTGGTCTAGTCAACTGGACTGGGTGGTTTAGTCGACTAGGTTGACAGTCGGGTGATCCAGTCAACATGGTTTGATGATCAAGTCGACTGACCTAGGTTTGGGTTTTTTTGTGTTTTTCTAGTAGCTTTTCAGTCTACTGAATTATGGGGTTCAGTCAACCGATGTCCTGTTGGGGTTGTTTTATTGTTCTGAGGGGTCATGCAGTAGCCTTAGGGGTTTGTTGTTATTTTTTTGTCATCCTCGGGGGTGACGTGATTTTGTTAATCGTGCCGTCCATGCATAGTTGGGTGCAGGATGTGTTTGGGTTTGAAGTTCTTTTTCTAAATAGGGGAGTTTTGGGAAAATATGGTGTTCTGTGAAAATGTTTATGAAAATCATATGGTAGGAGGTTTGTAGTTGGCCTTCGGGTTAGGTTTTGTTTTGTAGATTGTTGGTCATCCGGGTGAGTAGACGGGTCGTTTGGGTGAGTGGATGTCATGTCGTGTTGTGTGGCATGTGATGTCATGTTGAGTTGTGGGGCATGTGATGTCGTTATGTGAAACGTGGTGTTTGTGCATGTTTTTGTGCTTTAAAACTCTAGTTTTAAAGATGTATAATGTGGGGCGTATATTTATCCTACGGTGAGAACCCGTGACGATGTATAATGAGGGGTGTATATTGGTTCCATGGTGAAAATCCGTGAAGATGTGTGTGTTGTGTGTGTTGCGTGGGTGGTATATGGTTACTCTGGTTAAAAATGCATAATTAGGTGTGTATATTGGTCATACAGTAAAAACCCGTGAAGATGTGTGTGTTGCGTGGGTGGTATATGTTAACTCTGGTTAATAATGCATAATGAGGGGCGTATAATAGTCATACGGTGAAAACCCGTGAAGATGCGTGTGTTCCGTGTATTGCGTGTGTTGCGTGGGTGGTATATGTTAACTCTGGTTAACAATGTATAATGAGGGGTGTATATTGGTCCTATGGTGAAAACCCGTGAAGATGCATGTGTTGCGTTATGTGAATGGTATGTGTTGCATGTGTTGCATTGTGTAGGTAGCATGTGTTGCGTACAAATCATCGTGTATTCTATAGAACTATTCTCGGGGCTCGTAAGAGTTGATATATAGTTGTGTTGCATGTGTGGCTCGTGAGAGTCGATGATTACATGTGAAGCATTGTAGTATATATGTATATATATCAAACTATTTCCTTCGAGGCTCGTGTGGGTCAAAAAATCTTATATCTTTTCGCATTACATTTGATCTTGTAAAACTTGTATTGAGGCTAGGGCGAGTTGTAACATATATATTACTTTGCTAGCATGTTTAGCTTTTAGTTCATGTTTGTCTAGTTTCTATTGAGGTTTTACTCATGGTGTGGGATTTGAAATATTTTTCAGATGCTTATGATCACGCAGGTTGATTCGGTGGAGCCGAAAGGGTGGAAGATCTGTAGTCTTCATTTTTGTTTCTTTTTTGATCATGTATTGTTTTATATGTTTTTGGTGTTGGAACCTTATGTTGTAAGCCTGAGGGCGTTATATTTAATGTATGTATGATTTCTTATCTCGTGAGTGAAACATCAGGTTGGTGTTATTCTTTCAATTTTAATGTGGTTTTTATCCTTTCAAAGAAAAAGTTCATGCCTTAAGGAAGGATTTTTGGCTTATGCTCTATTGAGCTTCTCTTTTGTTCTAAATAAACACTCAGTAGTGGTTTTTTATAAACATTTTTAACTATCAAAATGGTTGTTCGTAGGTGTTTCATGTGACCTAGAGTTTGGGGTGTGATAACTTGGTATCAAAGCTCTGATTTCGAATACCTAAGAGTCGTGGAAAGAGAGTGCATCACCTTGTGAGGTTGATTACATGTGCTTTATTATATGTGTTTACATGTTTTGATAACATGAACATGATAGCTTTCCGAGTATGTGAATGATGTGTATATGTGAGCATGGGGGTTGAACCTTAGGATTGATCAATCTTGCCTTCGGGCATTTAGGTTAACGAGCTTGGAAGCCAAGTTAAAAATGTGATTGGCCGACGCATTTTTTGGCAAAGAATCTAAGTAGGATATCCAAATTAACACATCACTCTTGTCGGTTCTCCTCGGTATGTGAGGCTTGTTTAGCATGATCTTTAATGGTTATGTGTTAGCATGATTATGTGTTTTATGTTAAGTGATAACTTGATGCATGAAAGCTTATGTGGTTGTGTTGCTTTCGTATAGACGTAATGTCTGTGCAGAGAGGACGAGGCCATGGTCCAGGCTGTGACCATGGTTTAGGCTAAGGAGATATGCCAATCCCTGATGCTGGGGATGTAAATGCTCCCCAAGGACTGATTGATGTGACAGAGTTGCTGCGTGCAATGGTAGACTCTGTGGGTTATGTGCTGGGTGTAGAGACATCGGTTAGTGAGGATGTGATATTAGGGCGAGTTTGTAGATCTTGTGTCTCGAGATAGTTGGCCGTTGTTTAGAGTACATGGCCATGTTTGACCTTATTCTAGGAATGGTCTGGCTGACCATCTCTCGTGTTTGTGTTGATTTCGATCGATGGGATTGTTTTCTTTTGACCTTGTGTTGAATTTCAGGGACAAAATTCCTTTAAGGTGGGTAGAGTTGTGAGACCCTGGCCCGTTTTCTTTTTTTGGTGTTTTTTGACACGTTGTTTATTATTTTAGAATTGTATGTTCATATGCGTTTTATGCATGTGGGGTTGGTTATCGAGGCCGTTGGGCATTGTGGTGCGAATTTAAAAAAAAATTCGTGGCCTATAAATATCTAGCCTTAGATATTTTGGTGGAGATATTTTTCAGAACCTACAAGATAGGTTTCTTTTTTTTAAACGAAACCTCCGCTTTCTCTCTAACTTCTCGAGGGCTTGGAGCTCACTTTTTGATGATTTGATAGCTGATTCTTGCTATCAGCACCGAGGGCAACGCTTTCATCCGGACAGAATCTTGTTCTGACGAGGTTTGTTTTTTGAGGCGTCGAGTTTTTGACTCAATGAGGTAGGATCCTAGACTCTGATATCTTAAAAGGGTGCTACGTGTAATTTTGTGTTTTTTACCATTTTAAAATTCATGAAAAGTTAGTTTATGTTTCGAAAAGTTGGGTTCTAGTTCAAAATTATTTTTTTGGTTGTTTTTGGTTGGATGAAACAGGTTTTGAGGTGTTCTTTTTTGTGGTTCTTTGTGGTTTCGGGCTTGTATATGTCTGAGGGTATCAACAGGAAGCTTGAATGCTTTGATTTTGGGATTGGGGAGTTGATCCCGTAGCTAGGGTTTCGTTTTTGCCACGGTCTAGTCGACTGGACTGGGTAGTTCAGTGGACCGGGTCGACAATAGGGTGATCCAATCGATTAAGGTTGATGATCCAATCGATTGACCTGGGTTTGGGTTTTTCTGTGTTTTTTCAATAGCTTTTCAGTCGATTGAATTATGGGGTTTAGTCGACTGATGTCCTGTTGGGGTTGTTTTATTGTTCTAATGGGTCTTGTGGTAGCCTTGGGGGTTTGTTGATGTTTCATTGTCGTTCTTGGGGGTAACGTGATTTTGTTAATCGTACTATTCATGCATAGTTGGGTGCGGGATGTGTTTAGGTCCGAAGTTCTTTTTCTAAAAAGGGGAGTTTTAGGAAAAGATGGTGTTTTGTGAAAACATTTAGGAAAACCGTGTGGTGGGACGTTTGGAGTTATCCTTCGGGTTAGGTTTTGTTTTGTAGATTGTTGGTTGTCCAGGTGAGTGGATGTCACGTCGTATTGAGTTATGGGGCATGTGATGTCGTTATGTGAAACGTGGTGTTTGTGCATTAAAACTCTGGTTTTAAAGATGCATAATGTGAGGCGTGTATTGCTCCTACGGTGAGAACCTGTGATGTATAATGAGGGGTGTGTATTGGTCCTACGGTGAAAACCCGTGAAGATGCGTGTGTGGCGTGGGTGGTATATGTTAACTCTAGATAACAATGCATAAGGAGTGGGGTATATTGGTCATACGATAAAAACTCGTGAAGATGTGTGTGTTGCGTGGGTGGTATATGTTAACTCTGGATAACAATGCATAATAAGGGACGTATATTCGTCCTACGGTGAAAACCCGTGAAGATGCGTGTGTTGCGTGGGTGGTATACGTTAACTCTGGTTAACAATGCATAATGGGGGCGTGTATTGGTCCTATGGTGAAAACCTGTGAAGATGCGTGTGTTGGGTGTGTTGCGTGTTTTGTGTTGTGTGGATGGAATGTGTTGCACGTGTTGCGTATTAATCATCGTGTATTGTATAGAACTGTTCTCGGGGTTCATGAGAGTCGATACATGTGTTGCATGTGTGGCTCGTGAGAGTCGATGATTGCATGTAAAGTATTGTAGTATATATGTATATATATATCAAACTATTTTCCTTCGAGGCTCGTATGGGTCGAAAAATCTTATATCTTTTCGCATTACATTTGATCCTGTAAAACTTGTTTTGAGGCTCAGGCGAGTCGTAACATACATATTACTCTGCTAGCATGTTTAGCTTTTAGTTCATGTTTGTCTAGTTTCTGCTGAGCTTTGGCTTATGGTGTGGGATTTAAAATATTTTTCAGGTGCTTATGATCACCCAGGTTGATACGGAGGAGCCGAAAGGGCAGAATATCTGTAGTCTTCGTCTTTGGACCATGTATTGTTTTACATTGTTTTGGTGTTGGAACCTTATGTTATAAGCCTGAGGGCATTATATTTAATCTATGCATGATTTCTTATCTTGTGAGTGAAACTTCGGGTTGGGTGTTGTTCTTTCGGTTTTAATGTGGTTTTTATCCTTTCAAAGAAAATGTTCATGCCTCGAGAAAGGATTTCTGAATTATGCTCTATTGAGCTTCTCTTTTGTTCTAAATAAACCCTCGGTAATGGCATTTTTTAAACGTTTTCAGCTATCAAAATGGTTGTTTATGGGTGTTTCACGTGACTCGGAGTTTGAAGCGTGACAGTGCTTGTGTATAAATCAACTATAAACTTTATCTCTCGATTTAGGGGTATTTCTAGTAGGTCTTCGAGAAACACATCTTGAAAGTCATGGACAACCAGTACCTCCAAAAGTTCCTTTCCTTTTAACTCCATGTCAACTACGTGTGCCAAAAATCCATGGAAACCCTTTTGTAGTAATCTTGAAGCTTTAATTGCCAACACAATACGTGTAGGTGTCCTACCCTTATCCCCATGGAATGACAATTCCATTTCTTTAGGTATTTTAAAGACTAATTTCTTCCCAAAACAATCCAACGACGCGTGATAAGATGACATCTAGTCCATCCCCAATATTAGGTCAAAACCTATCACATTTAAAGGCATCAAATCTACTACCATGTCTTTATCTCTTATTCTCAATGAACAATTCATGTATACACTTTGGATTTACACTTTCTCTCCTATCGGTGTAGCAATTGGCATCATACAATCAAGGGATTCCATCTTTACAGTTTCTACTTGAGTTATAAAAGCTAGTGATACAAATGAATGTGTTGATCCAAGATCTATCAAAACATTGGCATCTCAACTGAAAATGGTACAACTTCCTATCACAAAGTCAGGTGTAGCATGAGCATCTTATCTGGTGATAGCGAAAACTCGTCTTGGGACCCATGATGGTTCCATTGGTCCATTTTTCTTGTCCTGCATGCTTCCACTTGGTCCAATATCCTCCATCCTTCTGCTTCCTACGGATGATTGTGCTGGCATTCTTGAGTACCCACACTGTGCGGCTACGTGCCCTGGCTGCCTACATCAGTAACAAATTATCCCCTGCTAATCTTCGGGCAATCCTTTTTAAAATGGTCAGTGTCCCTACACTTAAAACAAGCATTCGTCTTCATCTCCCCCACGTGAATAGACACTCCTCTATTCGATCGATTTCCCTTAAATCTTGAGTTCTTAGCTGTTGATTAATAACTCTGACTGTGAAAAGATTGTGGCCTTGGAGCATTACTCGTAACTCCATGTTGTCCTGCCTTATCTGTCGTAGTATCCCTGAAATTGCGTCTTTTAAAGTCCTCATGCCTCCCTTCTCCCTCCATTACATCTTTCTCAATCATTCTCGCTTTGTTAACTAGATTGGAATAATTATTCATCTCAAGGATTGTCATTGTGAAATTTGGCAATTGAAAATAACGAAGAAAATTTATTTTAAATAAATGAAAAATTAGTAAAAATTGTGGAAGCAAAATTCCAAACAAAACCTTATGAAAGAAATTAAAATTCGGACCTAAAGTCAAAATTCACAAATTTTCAATAATTATAAAATTATGAAACATATAGTTCAAAAATTCTTTTTAGAATTCGGTTAATACGATAATTCATAAAACGACATTAAAAATTTATGCTAATTTTGTGAATTTTTATGAAAAAACAAAATTTTACATCGAAAAAATTTATGCAGTAGAATGTTAGTGAGAGAATTAGAAAATTAGAAACATTAAGTTAGAAGTAGAAATAGAGAGCATTAGAAAGAAAACCAAGAGTAAATCACGAACAGTGAAAGGAAGTAGAAATTAGAGAGCATCTAGAAGAAGGAATAAAATTGAAGTAAAGGGAAATGTTGAAGCCGAAGCTTCAACAAAAGCTTAGCAACTCGTTCTCAAAACAAGATTAAGCAATGCACAGAGAAGAAAAAGAGGAAGGAGAGCAGCGCGCTCCACCCTCCGTGGCAACCACCGACTACCGTTGGCCACCACCACGTCCTGTGGTACCCAACTCTCCGGCGACAGCTGCCGCTTCAGCCACCATTTGCAGAAAATCTGAGAAAAGTGAGTGAATGAGATTCAACTGAACAGGTGAGTACCATGTTTTGTGGAATTGCTAATTTACCATTCTATGACCATGAATATCGCTATGGAAAATGGTTTTGCTATATGAAATTAATACTGTTGTAATGTGAAATATGGACTTGATCATGGATACGATAAAGGTCCCGGTTCGGAGGACAGGAAAAATGCCAACAAATCTTATGGTTATGGTTAACATCTTAAAATCAATATGGTTACGGTTGACATCTTAAAATCGACAATCATATGGGTACAGTTGATGCCTTAAAACTGATATGATTACCATTGATGCCTTAAAATTGATAATCTTATGGTTATGGTTGACACCTTAAAACCGATATGGTTATAGTTGACGCCTTGAAATCGATATAAGTACAGTTGATGCCTTAAAATCGATAATCTTATGGTTACGGTTGATGCCTTAAAACCAATAATCTTATGGTTACGATTGATGCCTTAAAACTAATATGGGTACTGCTGACGCCTTAAAAAATAAAAAGTTTGATAAGCACGGTTGATACTTTAAAATCGAAAAAATAATTTGCCAATTACAGTTCGAAAAAGTTGTTTTTAAAATATGCGTGTTTATGACAAAACTTGTAATTTAATATCTGAATATTCATACGAGTTTTATGTTTATGAAAATGTTGTTATATTATTTCAATAGGAATTGAAAATCTCTAGAACAGTTTGGAGAAGAAGTACTGCTGTATTGTTTATCTTTTTTGTGTTCTCAAAGCCTACGTGCTTGAAATTTGTAAATAATTGTGAATGTTATGTATATGGATTTTGGATTATAATGATAATGTATTATGTGACACTAGTTTTGGCTCTGGATATGTTACAATAATATATGCTTTCAAAAAATTTTTTCAAACTATTGTTATTTTGAAAATCCCTAACTAATTGAGAAAGTAGGCCTCGGGTGGGTTTGACTTACTGGCCAGTCATGGACGCCGTTGTTAGAAAATGGGTCATGACAGAGATGGTATCAGAACTATAGTTACGGATTTTCTTATTACTTAGAGCCTTAGGATTAAGTACACAATACTTGCACTCACGTATGTATCTTCTGTGCATAGCCACCGAACAATTATTCCTGAAACTCCAATTAGAAGAATGCCTAATCATCGTTTCTTCTGATGGGAAGTCTAGAAAAATTTATCGGGTGGGGTAATGATTCTTATTTTGCTGTGTGCATATGTGTAATATTAGGAAGATGAATGTAAGTTACTCTATCAAAAATTCTCAAAACAAACCCTATGATAATAAATATAGGAAGTTAAGATTTTCTAGAAGGTTAGACCATTGTTTTGAATAGTTGTCCTTTCGTCCGATATAATATAATGTAGTAAGAACAATGAAGTAGGGAAAATGAGGGAAGTTTGATTCAACGCTAGATCCTCGACGTACGACCCACTAATAATGTAAATCGAAGAACAGAAAATCAAAAAAGCAACAGACCTCTACAGTTGTAGGGAAGAGTATGTAAACTTACACAAAAAGGTTTTTGAAGTAATAGAAGTGACATAACTGTAATGCTATTGTGGCGCCTCGTCTTTCGGGCACGTCGAGACATACATAATTATAATTAAGGGAGATATTCTAGCCATGCATTCATAGTTACATATGATAAGTACTACATCGTTAAAGGTTCAGAACTTGTTCAAAATACATAACAATTACAGTCATCTAGAGAGTTTAACAAAAATTACAATATGCATGTAGAAACTAAAACAAAGAACAAAAAGGAAGAAAATTCAACTTCTTTAAACGGTGTTGTTGGGATCGGCTGGCTCTTGCCACTTACCTTGTTCCTAGAAACCTTCTTCCCTTACGGGTAGACCCTCCTCAAAAGTTCATTTTCTTCACATGTGGCACGAATGCTATGAGCCAAAGC
The DNA here is from genome assembly GCA_034768845.1 of Heliamphora exappendiculata. Lineage (NCBI taxonomy): Eukaryota > Viridiplantae > Streptophyta > Magnoliopsida > Ericales > Sarraceniaceae > Heliamphora > Heliamphora exappendiculata. The sequence continues at coordinate 29,502 of JAOTRH010409031.1, forward strand.
CCAGAAGAAAATTCTCTAAACCTTCCAATAAACTCATAACAAAATATTCTACAATGCATATCATATAACACCCACTACCATTTAAGGCCAATGAGACAGATAAATTTGACATTTACTGCAGGGTGAACATATATAAAAATAATTGTGCAAGTGCGTGATGCAAATGATTTCGATGCAAATATTCAACCCGACATACATCTAGGACCATAACATGAATTCCATGCCGGTTATTACAGAGTAGACTTCATGGGAATTTGATCACCGAACCTATCCTCACCTCATTGCGAAAGGTAAACACTCGCCTTGGTTTCATGTATCAGCTGTTTTACTTGATGGCAACAGCGTGGGGGCGGACCAACCAAAATTTTCATCCATCCTCATCTGGGCCAACCGTTCCACATTAAGGACTAGGATGCTCGTTTGGCATCAACCCAAAGTTGAAATAAAAAGGCTAGTGACGAACCCATGGTGTCTAAGCCCTTAAGTAATCTCCAAATTCATTTTTAAAATTGGCAACTAAGGACGCGTTAAGTTCAAAACCACAGAAAGAATGATTTTTACATAACTCAACCCACAAAGACGGTACAAAAGGAACTCCGATAAGTCAAGATGAAAGTATAGTAATGCCCATGATGTGCAACATGGTTCTCGTATACAAATAGTTATAACATAACATCTAAACACGGTATAGCAAAAAGTACAACTTACTAAAGCATAGAGTACAAGTGTATAAAGCACAAGCTATAATTCATGTGACATGGATTCAACCTATCGGTATGATTTTTATTCATCAAATTATCATTTACATACACCAATCACTCATATAATTTATTTAAAATCCATACCTTCAAGTCCCACAATGTGACATGCCTCTCATACACTTAGCCAAATTTGGGTAATTGTTCAAACATCAAATTTAAAGTTACAACAATATTTTGAAGTACATAGACATGAATTTAATTTTTGATTTTTGGATACCAATTAGATAAAAATATTTCTACAACTTTCATGTTTTACACTGACGTCGGATCCTAGGAAAAATGGGTCATCTATTTTAATTAAGGGAAAACCATTCAGCACTTTATAGAGAAAAGTGAAAAATTTAGGCCTTTGTTGGCCTTGGTTTTAGTGCATTAAATCAAGGGCTATGGGTCTAATTTTTGGGAAGGATTTAGTTTAAGGTGTCCCCTACAAGTTTTACGTTTCGTGCTAAGGCTAGTTGTTTGGAACAAGTTGATAATTTTGGCCATTTTATAAAAAGGGTTCAGTCAGCATAAAAAGGTTCAGCAGAACCTGTTTTCAACAGAGACTGCTCAAAACCTTTGGGGGACGATCCGAGTGTATTTTGGGCTGCTATTTTGTCAGTATTTAGTTTAATATGTTAGCTACTATTTTCTTGAAAATCACTTTTGGATTTGGCCGTTTAAAACATAGGCTTTTGGTCCCACAAAAACATGTGATAGAGAGCTCTGTCAGTTACTGAATCATAATAGTGACTTTGGAAAGGGTTTTAACCTATCAAGACTTCATATTTTTTGCTAAAGGTTGGTGGAAAGTAAGATAAACATGTTATTTACAAGTGTTATGTTTTTACCTAAGCACGATTCTCACTCTAACCTAGGGTATCTATGTCTGCAATTTAAAGTAGTCAAAATTTGACACCCTTTGGTAAAAATGGCGTATCTAGAGTTCTACCCAACAAAATTACTTCAAACCTATTTTGTGTGAAAGAGAACTTCAAACTCTAGGTCTGGACATAAAAATAAAATTTAGATCATTTTTATACAATTAGTTATGGTAGTTTAAAGTTCGTGGTAGAAAGTTAATATGCCCAGAAAATAAGGTCATTTAGGGTTTTGGTAACTTTGCTCATAATATGTTTAAATTTAATATATTTTCATTACATGCATGTATTGTATTCATACATACCTAAGTTTCAGAACCCATAGAAGCTATTAAACTCAAAAACAATTACATGCAAACACATGCAACACACTATCTCATATGGACAGCCCCTAATCTATCCACACGACGCATTTTTGGGTGAAATCTTGGTTTTATTTCTTAAGGATGTTTATGGAGATGGATTGCAGGGTAGTTTATGAGAGTATAGTAGAGGGTTTAAGGAATTTACTTACTTATTTTGAAAATCTAAAGATGGAGAATGGCTAGGACTTAGCTTCTATGCACATTCCTTGCTCACACCAAGCTCTTACTTTCTTCATCCTTATTTCTCTCCTTCTTCTCTCCCTTAGAACACTTAAATTTTTTTGGTTCTTCTCCCTCACTCTCTTGGCCGAACCATGCATGGAGAATAGGGGAGTTTTGATGTAATTTTATAGCAAAAATTGTAGTGGAAAATAATTATTATGTATAAACTTTAATTTGAATTTTCTTAAATTCTATTGGGTGCATAGGGTGGCTATGCTCTTTTTAAGAAATTGGATTTCAGATCTGGCAGGTGGGAGTTTGGCTGGGGCTGTTTGGGGGGCCTCAAAAGCTGAATTTGTATTAATTTATGGTTTAAATTGTGTTTTGGTACCATTTTGTGCAAGAAAATGCATAAAATATTAATTTTGTGTACCTTTTGGGTGTTTTATCCTACGAAAACCTATTATTTTAGTGTGTTTATAATTAATTTTTTCTTTCCACGAATTATCATAATTTTTATAGTAATTAATTAAATAGGTATAAACCTTTAAGTCAATTTAAGCTAGTTTGACAAGAATTGACTTTTTGATTTATTTATTGTGTAGAAACTTTAAATAATAATTTGTTTGTTTTCGTTAAGCTATATTATTATATTATTATATATATTACTTGTATAAAAAGTCTTGGGTCATAATAATACTTAAGTTATACAATTTTTTCTCATTTTTAAGCTTAAAAAGGAAAAAAATAACTTTTTATGCACAATTCCCAACGTGGCCGGCTATGCAAGGGTATTTTTGTTATTATTTTATTGTTATTTTATCTTTTGTTATTTAATTGTATCTAAATATTTGATTTTGGGTGTTCATGTGTTAAAATTTGAATTTTTAAGACTTTTTGCTGTACTATGGGCAAAATGGTTATTTTACCCTAAATATGAGAATTTTTAATTTTTAATTTTATATTTTATGTTATTTACTTAATTTAGGTTGTCATGAGACTTTTCTAAGCATTAGTTCTTTACCTCTGAGTATTTGGTCTTTTTAGGATTTTCGGGTCGAATTAGGGTTTCGAGTTAAATTAGGATTTTCATCCTTCTAGCGACCTAAGACCTTGTCAACTAACAGACGCTGTGAGGCCCGGACCTTTATCTTTTCAGTTATTTACATATTTGATGTGCTACTTTTAGTATATGAATAGCATCGATGCATGGTTTATGCTTTACAGATGTAGAACAGCATGTGTAAATGTGTTACATGCTTTCTGGGGTTTAGTAGAGGCTTGTTTGGCATGTGTTTGACCTAAAAATTTTGGTTTTATCATCGAAAACACACTGCCCACTAGTTCGGTCGATTTGAGGGCTTGGCTTAGTCGACTGAACCAAAAATCTTGGGTTCGGTCGACTGAACTTGGAGGTTCGGTCGACTGAACAGTGTTATTTTTTAATTTCTATAAATATCCCAGTGGAGGGATTTTTGAGACAAAATCTTTCTTCTAGGCTAAGAAACCCTTTTTCTCTTCCTTCTCTCTAGCTTTGAGGGCCCGGGGCTTGGTTTTGGGTTCGATCCTTTGTGGATTCTTGCTATCGGGGCCAAGGGCTTCGTATCCATTCGGTCAAATTCTCATTCTAACGCCGTTCAATTTTGAGTCGTTGAGTTTTTGACTCTCCGAGGTAGGATTTTAGACTCTACTACTGTATGCGGGTGATATATGTGATTATACGTGTTTTCACTAGGTAGAAAATACATCAAATGTGATTTTTATGTGTAATCATGGTTTTTGGGTAAAGGTAGGGTTTTTATTCCTTTTCTCGGTTGTATACATATTTTGGGTACGCGGTATCCATAGTTTTCAAAAGGAGGTAAGAAAACGAGGTGTTTTGTGAAAATGGTGAAAAATGTGCTTTTGGAGGTTTGGAGCAAACCTATAGAGTTGAGTCTCACCTTTTAAACGTTTTCTTGGAAATGATTTTGGATCTCCATGTTGATGGATTGGATCACTTTTTATACATGTGTTGTATAAATCATTTTACGGGTTTTCGTAGTTGAGCTACGGTGGGTTTTAAATGTTCTCCATAGATGTACCGTGATAGTGGGTGTGTTGAGTTGGGCTTCCATTGCTTCTCGGTGTAAGTTCAAAAACGTGCGCTGAGTAGGTCCCTACGTGCCTTCAGGTTAATCCCCATAAACGAGGTTGGTGGGTGCTTATTGCCCTTGGGTTGTGATCCCGTAAACTAAGTGGTTGTGTGGGTGCTTAGTTCCATCGGGTGTGACCCTGTAAACTAAGTTGGTTGCCACCGTTAATAGCGTTGTTGTTGTAACTTCGTATAAAACTTGTCATTACTAAGCATACGGGTCTAAGGTAATGAACAAAAGTCTATAGTTGTTACCTTTGTCGATGTGGCAGAGTCGGTACATAGGGCTACATTTATATCTTTCTCCACGGCTGAGTGGCCTGAGTGGAGCTTACTGTTTTATTTACAGCTTTTCCTTAAATGTGGCAGGATATCAATTAGGATGATATGCATAGTTTGAAGGATGGAAAGTGTGAAATTTTATGAGATAAAACCTTTTTGAGACTCATGATAGTTTGATAGAAAACTTGTGATTTTGGAAGGAAAACCTTTTTGGCTCCTGTGGTTGAGCCCGTGTGTGTGTAATTGCATAGTTTGCTTTACAGTTTTACTGTCTATGTTCTATTGGGCTTTGGCTCACGGTATGAAATTTTGCTGTAAAACCTTTTCAGGTGAGCATGAGGAGTTGACCTAGTTGCAGAGGTGATGGAAGACTCGCTGTAGTTTTTCTTATTTTTGTACATGTACTTTTACATGTAATGCCTGTGATGGCTGATTTTGTATGCCTTTAAGCGATATGTTTATTCATGTATGAGAATGCATGTTTTACAATTTATGAGAGTTGAACTGTGGAAACTTTTATCCAATTGTTGTATACTTTGATTTCCAACTGTAAAACCTATTTTCTAAAATGGGTGTTTAGGGTGGGATTTCGCGTGACCCTGATGTTGGGGCGTGACAACTTGGTATTAGAGCTGTAGGTTTGAATACCTATGAGCATGGGAAAGGAGGTACATCACCTTGTGAGGATGTATGTGTGCTTGATTGCATGTGTTACAGCGTTTTCCTAACATAGCATGATAGCTT
>JAOTRH010409141.1:0-17090 GCA_034768845.1 Heliamphora exappendiculata
AGTTTTGAGAGCGATTTTGGGATAAAACAGTGATTTTTTGTTAAATTAAATAAAAAATTTAACGGTTTGGGTCTCTTTGATGTTAAAATCAAATATGAGGGGTGCTACTGTAATTTTTGAAACTATATGGGGGTTTCTGTTTTTATCAAAAATTTCACGGGGGAGTCAGTATAATTTACTCTTTATTTTTTCGGTTCCTTGCGGCGAGAAAACTCTAAAAAGAATGCATGTTCGGGTAAAAGTTGTAAAAAATTTATTAAAAACAAAAAAAAATCACAAAAAATAAAATAAAATAAAATAAGCCTCTTAAGTTAGTTTTTTTTTTCATTTTATTTGAATCTTTTATTATGTTTTTGCATTTCTTATTTCTCATGACAAGATAAATCTATAAAGCACATTTATGTAAGATAATGTTAAAAAAACTTATTAAAAATGAAAAAAATTAGATCAAACAACCGCTAAACAAACTACATGAACATAGATAAAAAATAAATGGTGCATTGAGATATGTGCAAAGTATGCATGTTAATGTTTTTTAAATTGTATTGATATTATTTTAAAAAAAATTATTAAATTATTATCCAAAGTCCATTAAATTCTTAATTTTGAAAAATCAAAATTTTATAATATTGATAATGTTACAAAGGTTTTTTCTGAATCTGCAAAATAAGGAAAAAACAGCAACAAAAAACTAACAACTCTATGATGGGGCATGATTTTATTACTATGTACTGTGGAGCAAAATCCAAAGGAGGAGGAGGTATAAATTGTTGGGAGAAACATAACGCCACAAGATACATGGTCGGTGATCTATAAAATATATATTTATTAGTTTTTAACGATTACAATAAATAAAATTTACAGAAATTAAAATTACAGAAAATAACATAAACAGAATATGTAAACTGAGTCCTACAAATGCAGTTTCTTTAAGAATGATTCACCGCCTACCGAGAGTGTCGTAGGTTTTTCACCGGCGTCACTCTCCCAGGATAAAACGATTGATTCGAATGTTGGAACACCACCAAAGATCAGCTACGAAACACGCCTCGTCTGTCTTTCTCTTTCTCACAACAGACTATCAGAATTTGTATTTCTTTTCGTCCTCTCACTTACCTTTTATTCTATGTGTGCATTTTCATAATATTGCAGAAATCTCTTTATATAGAATTTTTTTCATGGAAGATTACACCGGAATTGAATTGGCAATTAAATGGCAAATTCAATTGTTAACTGAATTTTGATATTGAATCTAATTGAATGGCCTGAATTCAATTGCCAATTGAATGGTCAATTCAATTGTTAATTGAATTCAAAAAATAAAGTCAATTGAATTCAGAAATTTCAACATAAATTTGGAGTTTGCGCCGCATTGAAATTAAGCTTTGTAAGGTCAAATGATGGTGAACATGGGATAGGCCAAAAAGTACCCATATATATTAACAAATTTGAACACAATGACCAAAATAGTGTTATCAAAAGTTCATCTTATAGGTTATGGTTTAAATATCTCACCAATAAATTATGAATGGTAGGCATAAGCTAAGTTAATTTTATAAAATCATTGAACAAAACTAGTTCCCAAAAACACAAAGTTTCTAGAAAAATAATTTTGTAGAGAAATAATTTACATAATGCTATTTTTTATGAACATAATATCTTACAAATGTATGACAAAATTGCGTATTATAGACCTATCGTGATTCGTCTTCCTTAATAGATTTTACATACATAGGAGTTTTGTGTACCAAGCAACTTCTAGTATCGTAAAATAAATCATATCAAGTCATTTTCGAGGGACCACTAATAAAGAGAAACTTTCAAATCGAAATTGGTAAACAGTGGCCTCATATATCCCCTTCTCCCATTTTACCTAAACTACATCCTTTAGTACTTATCCACATTACATTACATAATGGGGAACCTATGAATGCATTATTATTTTAGGAGATATTGAATTATTGGTAAGGTTATGAGAATGAATTATATTATGGGACAAAGGACAATAATTTGTTAGGTTTAAAAATTAAATAGAACTGAATAATAAATAATATTATGGGAATAAGCTACTTTATAGAATAAAAAGGTAAAATAAACTAATGAATAAAAGATTTGAACACAATAATATTATATATTATAGAAGTATATGGTTCTATTAGGATAAACTAACTAATTGACTTATTTAATTTATAAATTAAAAATAAGTTACGTCATCAAAACAAATCAAATAAATTAAATTTTAATTTAATAAATAAATAAGTAAATAAATTAAATAAGTTAAAAATTATTTAAATAAAATAATTTATTTAAGAAAATAAGTCAAAATAAACTAAATAAATCAAAAATATTAAAATTAATTTAAAATAATTATTAATTTAAATTTTTTAAAAATATTAAAATTAATCATAATATACGTAAATTAATTTAAATAATAAAAAATAAAAGAAAAACATAGAATAAACGTGCAATTATCCAAGTATCCAATCATACAATCCGGAGGTGATTCCCGTTCATTTCCGACAAATCATAAATAACTAACGGGCTCGAGGCTGCCAGCGTGTCCTCGACTACAACACAGAAATCATGAGGAGACTTGTTTTTGCTCGCACTGACCACGAAACGGATTAGGAAATAACGCCGTTACACCTAACGGCGGACACCTGTATGTCTCCCTTCTCCCGTCTAATGATTTGTTTTGTATATCGAAACTCATCCTCAGGCTCTAAACTCATCCTCAGGCTCAGGCTCAGGCTCCAAACTCATCCTCAGGCTCTAAAGGCTCTAAACTCATCCTCGGGCTCTAAACTCATCGGAGATCTCCTGTACGTTGAAGCGCTTCTGGTTTTCTCCTCTAAAGCATCGCTTTCTGTTTACTTTCTTTTCTGTCTGTCCCAAAACCAGGACGATCTGTGTCTCTGAGGTTTCTCCCTCTTTCCATGAACAGACCGGGGGCGACCGCCGCTCGCCGGATACTCCATGAATTCCGGCAGGAGGCTCTGAATCATCCGGCGAGGTGAGGGAGGTTGAGCGAGAGAGCGAGAGAGAGGGAGAGATTATTTTTGTGAGGGAAAAAAATAATAAAATAATGGGACAATACATGGGTTAACGTGCAATGTAGGGAAAAAAGAAGAGAGAGAAAGCATCAAGGTTTTGGAGGTTCTTGCACGGAACAGATGCCTAGATCCCTTGTTCAATCTCGCTTGCCTTTTGCCGTAATCCATTCTCTCTCTCTCTCTCTCTCTCTCTCTATTATGAACCTTCCTTGCCTTCCCTTTACTTAAATTCTTCGCTATGTCTCTGTCCCCCCCAATCCATGTCCAGAGTTACACTCTGAATTTTGGGTCTACCAGAGATGCCTTTCATATTCAGAATTTAGAAAAGGTGCGTGCTCCTCTCTCTCTCTCTCTCTCTCTAAATACTGTTCCATTTGATCATATTCAGAATTTGCAGGGAGTTGCCCTTCTAACCAGAATTGAAGAATTTACTTAATTGTTAAAATTTGTCAAAAATTAGATTCGCCCCAATATTTGATTTGTTTGCTTTCTTATGCTCCCTTTTGTAATGTTGGCTGTGCGTAATTGTGGCTTTTATCTAAACGAGAATGTTATGAAGCGTTAAAGATGTTAAAGTTCTTTAATGCATTTTTATGTCACCAGTGTTTTGCTGATCAAGAAAAGTAGGTGGTTTTTCTTATCTGTGAGAGATTTTCTTTCCGGAGGTTATTGGTTACTATTTTTGATTCCTGTCAAATGGATGTATCTGTCTTCTGTATATCCCATGCAGATTTTTTCACGGAAGCTGGAAACTTTTCAATTGTCTGCAGAATTGATGTTTGGTTCAGTGGTGAAAGCCAGTGAAGGAAAAGTTTTCAGTTTTCATGTACTTTTTTAATTCTGGGTTCACCATGCCATTGGAAATGATGGACCTAACGGAGTTGTTGTCATCATCATTCTTCTATGAGGAAGTATGTTTCCCTAATGAGGTACTGGTTGCCCGTACATTGATCAATTTTGTTCTTTACGAGCAATTCATATGTGCAAATTTCTAGTTAAGAACTCAATTAACTTGGAAGTTCAACCTCCTGGAGTTGGATTTTCTTATCTAAATTTCATGGTAGCATTTTTCTTTTTAAAACATCTTCATTCCAGTTATCATTTGTCCCTTCTGTTTTTACACTTGGCAGAGACAGGTTGGGTTTTGGAGAACAGAAACCATGCCAGATCACCATGGTGAGTATTAAATATGTCTCCAATGTGGATCTAATAGTTTCAATCCACAGACTGCATGATCATCTTATAATTGAAAGTCTAGAAATTTAGGAAGGATCAGCTGGTCAAAGGCTTGTCTCCGCCCTCCCCCCTTCCCCAGCACACACAAGCATTTACTTTTATGGTTCCTACCTTGTCAAGATACCATTTGCTCCGAACTACACTTCTGGTGTCCAGTTTTTTTTTTTTTTTTGGGCCTGCTGTGTATCAATTGAAGTTTCATTTGTGGAAGTTATTATCCTTTGCATGCAGTTAACCAGTACCATCTCCCTTCAGGAGTTGCTTCCATGCAGTTTGCTGTCTATTTAGACACCCCATTGTGTGCATCATGTGCAATCTTTTAATGTTTAATTGGGATTCCATTAATCTGTTTGGATGGATTCTAGTTGACCTAAAGCATGAATAACCATCGACTTCTAGAAAGACTTCATTAGTACAACCAATTGATTAGTGTTTTGCAATCACATGGTCAGTGACATATTACAAAACCTTTTATTATAAGTGAAATTTCAGTTTAATATTTTTTGATGTTATTTTGGTAGTTAACTTTTCTTATTATGTATATATATATATATATTTGTGATGTTAGTTTTTTGTTATGTTTCCAGTATAAGACATATTCCATCTTTTGTTCTCATTACTCGTTCTTGTCGTGAACATCCTGCGTACAATCTTGAGTCCAGACATCTAAGGGGGGATTGGATATTCTCAATCTGTATCCCATCTAGAATCCTAGATGGGAAGGAATTCCTGTTGTAGGATGAATAGAAATGCCTTCATGCTTTATGCTGGCTATAATGTTGAAATTTTTACCATCTTTACTTATCAGAAGCGCGGATCCCTGACTTATCTCTATCAATGGAGATAGTTACTCCTTCCCTCCATGCCTGAAGTTATTACCTTACCTGCCTAAGGTATATAAATAGTTTATTTTTTATTGAAACTTATTCAGTTGCGTAATTTTTATGTAGAGAAAAACAACTTATCCTACCTGATTTTAGGTATGCATCTTATAGTTCTATTTTTCTTCTTTTTACTTTTCATCTTAACCCCCCTCGCACTATATATATTGAAATTTGGAACTAGGTGTTGTTTGTCTTCTTTTTTTTTTTAAATTTTTTGATACATGGCGTTGTTTGTGTCTAGAGGCTGGTGAACAGGCCAAACTTTAATTCAACTACCAATTTATATCATGCTATACCTTATTTGATTCAATTCTAATCTCATTTTGAAGAACATGCAGTCCAAGGAAAAAGTAGCAAGCAATGACAGATTTTTTAAGTGCAAATCCTATGGGAAAAATATCCCATGGGATGAAAACCATGAACCGACAATCAACCAAATTCACTAATTAATCAGGAAACTTTTCACGATTGTAGACAAAAGGAATTACAACATTACCTAGTTAACCTAACTTAGAGAATCTTTGTTAAAGTCAACGAGTTTGATCTCTGATCCATAGTGGCTCTAACCCCGTCAGACTCCTTCGATTCAACAATCACCAGTCAACCATGGGGCCTTTGCCTCGATCTTCATTGAACAGCGGCTCTGTTACCCAACGATCAAGGACCGTTTGGACCATGCAAGAAATGATGTTTTGCAGGTTTTCTTTTGATAAACACAACTTTAAATCATTAGAAACATAAAACACACACAAAACTCGATGTACAATGAAAAGATCTTGAGAGATTCTTTTGGAAAATATAAAACCATAGAAGAGACACTTTGGACTCTCTAGTGACCGGTCTAGAATGTTACCCCTTAACCCAATGAAGTCAAAGAATAGGGTTTTTATATATTTGCCCAAAAAATAGCAGAAATTTGGCCAAAAATATTAATAAATCAGATCTGGGTGCTTGATACCTTGTTGGGCACCTATTGGGCCCACCCTGCTGCCCATGGGGCATTCAAGCCCCTGTTTATTCCGTATTGAGCCAACTCTGCTGTCTCTATAATTCAAGCTCCTATTGAGCCCTTATTAAGCCAATTCTATTGTCTTTTGAATGATGCATTCTTGTGTGAAAGTAAACTTGTCCTAAGGGTCAATCTAATGAGATGCAAATATACTTGATGCAAAAATGGACCAAACGTAGAAGTGACTGATCAAATTCTCCATTGTGAATACTACCCACCACTCCCGCAATACTGCTAAGCCTCCATACACACCTGCATGTATTTGAGATCATGCCTGCTCTATTGATACATAAGAATTTATAATTCCTCTGTTCCAATCTTGGTGGAGATGTAAACTTGAACATGCAACACTATGAATTATAGCATGAATAGGGAGAAAACTCAGGTAGGTTTATCAGGGTACTGTACTACCCTCCTCCAGTGGTTACTATGTATTCATAACCGGAAAAGGTTTGATCTGGTTCAGGTTTTATTCAATTGGGTTTTGGGTTATGACATGTTACAGTTTTTCTGTTTAACCTATGATCATTGATACCAACTTTGTAAATGAAAGCGGATGTCTCCAATAGTGTAATTTGCTTTAATCGTTGTGGTCTTTTTATTCATTCTTTTCTGACAGAGTGAGCCAGGTAGGAAGGGGAAAACCTATGTAAATAAGGAACCAAAATTGGAACAATTCTGGTCCAGAATCCATATAGGTAAAGGAATAACCATACTGACATGGTGCGTTTGGACTGTTATTCACCATGTTTGAACATTGAACATACTGAAATTATATGAGCAAATTATGATGCTAAAAAGAAAAAGACTCGTGTTTGAACGGTTCATTTCTATTCGAACAGCGAGTGCTTTGGAAACTCTCATGTTGCAGTTCAAATGTTTATTTTAACTTCTAGATAAATCTATCTAAATCATATTGCTTATGTAATACTAGATTGTTTTACCGTTCTTCAAGTTGTCTTCTCTAATCTCTTTCAATGTTATCTTACAAAAATGACCAAAAGACCAAGGGGGTACAAACGACTAAGCACATCACTCATTCATATAGCAGGTAAGTCGAGCTGGAAGATTAGTTTGGCAATGTCTTCTTAAGGACCTATCTGGTTGCCATTTATAGCTTGAATTGGGAGTTAGAATTGTAGTGACCAAAGCATGGGCAAAGAATGAGCTCCAAAAGTTGTGATGTGCAGGGGTGATTAAGTACGTGACTCATTTTTTCTAACAGGTACTAAGACCAAGGGGGCACTTAAGTGTATGACTCATTTTCTTAACAGTTATGTTCCATGTTAGTAAGTCATTACTCTACCTATTAGAATACAACTATTCTGCATGAATTAGTATATTCCATGCTAGTAAACTGTTACTCTGCTTGTTAGTATACAACTATTTCTCTATGAATTAGCATATTCTATGCTAATAAGCCATTAAGTTCATAATCGGCCTAATATTTATGCCATAAGGGATTATTTGATCTATAATCATACCACGTAATCCTTTAAATAGCATTTGAGTGAGTTCTTTTAGCTTTGCACTTTTTTTTTGCTTAGAATTAAAATTCAATCAAGTAGAGTATTAAGATCAAAAGTAATTGATTTATAGGAATCAAAGTAAAAATCCCAAGAATGGGGTACTAAACACATCCCTCACTTATTATATAGCATGTAGGCCGAGCTGGAAGATTAGTTTGACACTTCTTGTTTAGGATCTGCTTGGTTGCCGTTTAAAACTTGAGTTGGGGTTTAGGACTGTATTGATCAAGACAGATAGAGAATGACCAGCAAAAATGCGACGTGCATGGGTGAAAGTTTGTGTTTACTCTGAAATTCTTTGTGGCCACTGGCTAGAACACATTTGAGAAGTTTATAGATAATTATTAAAAGAATTTTATAAGGAGTGCATTATGGCCTAAAATATAAGTTCACCTCAATCACCTATGAAAAATCTGAATTTACCTCAAATCATAATGCCAACTAAAGGCAGCTTGAAATTATTTTAGAAGCATGATTCCAGAATAGTCAATCTTTTGATGCATAGAGCTCGGAAAATGAGCAGTAGATTGAAAAGAATAGAGACAAGGAGAGACTACCGAGGATTATGAGCATGCTTCCTTGTGATTATTAGAATTTTGTTGCTTAGCTTTTGAACCATTCCTTTGTGAAGGTAATATATGTACCCTTGAGGTGATCGTGGTGATGCAGGTAGATTATATGGAAGTTGACGTTGTATTTATATATTGGAAAGCATTCTAGCTGCTTTGGGGGATATTTAGTGATTGAGAGGTTTGTCATTTGATCCATCGCTTTCCCAAGAAGTAGGGATTTACTCCCCCTTCTTTAATGTTTTTGTTCAAATTATACATAGTTCTTTAGCAACTTACTTTGGTTCAATGGGACAGAAGCCTACTTTTTGGCTCTTAAATTGTTACGGATATCAGTGTTGTTGATATCCAACGCAGTTTCAAAATGAACATGACAAATATGAATAACTCTCATATTTCATGGTTGTATACTTACTATGACAGAGCTGACGGTGCATATACTTCACACATGAATTTTGGTTACCAACACAAATGACATGGCGACAGGAAGTAGGGGAGGGTGTTAAGGCTAGTTAACATTTATGATTTAACTACATTCTCGGTCCCTCCTCCATTTTAGTAAATTAAAAATGATAATTAACTATAGAATTCCGTGAACGTTCTATAAGTGAGGGCAGAATGCATACCTAGGTATGTTATAATGTGTGTATGTTTGTGTACATAGCTATAAAGAAAAGATTTTTTTTTAAAATTAGCTTCTCACTAAACCAGATAGCCTTATGAATTTATATTAGGCAAATTAGGGTTTACCATGAAGGGAAGAACAAAAATGGAAATAGGAAAGCCAAAGTGTAAACATTCTAATCCAGGATCCCTAAAATACATGATCTTACGCGATCCGACAATATACTAATTCCAACACTCCCCCTCAAGCTGGTGCGAAGATTTCAATTAAACCCAGCGTGACGATTGATGACTACAGCAGCGATGGTCTCACTGACTTAGTAAACATGTTGTCACAATATAATTAGGACAATTCCTTCTCCACAAAACCTAACTCAGCAAGAATAGATCAAAGCTAAAGTATTTCACTCGGGCTATAGCCCGACACTCTTCCTTAGCGGAAGATCATAGGACAACTGCCATCTTCTTACTTTTCCAAGTTATAAGATGATTGCCTTATAAAGTATAGATACCAGAGGCAGAACGCCTATTAGTTAAGACACAACACAACCAGCATTAGTGAAACAAGAAAGACCAGATTAATATCAACGGAGAAGAATAACTCAAGACCAGGACAAGCCTTAGATATCTTAAAATATGAAAGATTGCATCCATATGAGCCCGACGAGGAGCATGTATAAATTGTCCTTACAACACTCACTGCAAAGGTGAATCTTGGTCTTGTATTGGTCAAATAAATCAAACAACCAACCAGACGTTGATAAGTGGAGGGATTAGGAAGCAATTCTCCATATTCGACCGAAAGTTTTAAGACTTAGATCCATAGGAGTAGAGGCTAGTTTACACCATAACATGCCAGCACCCTAAAGGAGGTCCAGGACATATTTTCTTTGAGAAATAGAGATCTCATGATGAGAACGACCAATCTTAATACCGAGAAAGTACTTGAGGGAGCCCAAATTCTTAATGTCAAATGCTCTACCAAGTTCCTGTTTTATCTGAGCAATACTTGATGTATCATTTCTAGTAAGAATAATGTCATCAACATAAATTAGTAAAATGATATAACGACCATTGGGATGGTGGCGAATAAAACAAGTATAATCAGAATGACATTGGGTAAAATCCATAGGTAGGATCACAATACTGAAACGACTCAACCATGCCCTTGGCGACTGTTTCAGTCCTTAAAGAGATTTACGGAGGCGACATACCTTTCTAGCATACTTCCTCTCATTTTGAAAGCTTGGAGGAGGATCCATATAGATAGTTTCAAGTAATTCCCTATAAAGAAAGACATTTTTGATATCCAATTGGTAAAGAAGCCAAGAATGAGAAGCAGCTAAAGACAACATAAGCCGAATAATAGTCAACTTAGCAATAGGAGCAAAAGTAGCTCCAAAATCTTTGCCACAAATTTGTGTAAAGCCTTTGGCTACAAGGCAGGCCTAATATCAATCCATAAAACCATCAGCAAAATATTTTATATGAAAAACCTACGTACACCCCACGATCATCTCGCTAGTGGGTAAAGACACAAGCTCCCAGGTACAATTAGCTTTCAAGGTATCCATCTCGGTCTGCATGACTGTAATGCACATGGGATCCTGAAGAGCTTCAGACACAGATCATGGAATAATCACACCCCAATCTTGCCAAGAAAGCGCAATAGGAATCTAAAAGGCCATTGCAAGAGACGTACTTGGTGATAAAATGGTTAGTATTGCTAAGCTAACCATAACGGAAAGGGGGTTTACGGTCACGAGGAGGATAACGAGGGGTTGTCAGTGCAAAAACTAAATGAGGAGAAAAAAATACCAGGACCTGATCCAAAAAATGTTATGGCAGAGGAGATTGCAAGCAAGGACGCCAAGAGTACGTCAGCAATGGTGGGCCTGTGTGCGGGTAGAGAGGGAAGTTCCATCACTGAGGTAGAGTAAAAAATAGGAAATGGACGAGCACTCAGTGGTGGAGGATATGGAACAGATTCCTGCAAAGTAGAATTAGTACTATGGAAGGAAAGATGCTCATTGAAGTTAACATCAAGAGAGTGAAACCTATGATGAGACACTGGATCATAACACCGATAATTTTTATTCATAGTAAAATAATTCGAAAAACACATCTAATTGATTTATTATCTAGCTAAGGGCGAGCGGGGAGACGTTTTTGGATAAAGCATGTACATTCAAACACCCGAGGCAGAAGAGGAAATAAACCTGTTGCAAAAGAGGAAATAAAGGACAATTGGGCTAAAGAACCTGAAGATGAGCTAAACTATGCAAGAAAAGCGTAATGGTATAAATTTTATTTTATTTCATTGAGACACGTTTAAAAAGTGTCAAACATAAATTTAGGAGTATCAAAAGAGTGTTTAGAAGTGTTGTGTCCGACACGGGTGTACAACACGATACACCTCATTCATAGAACTGCCTGTGCTTCTTAGGTTGTTCAACATTTGATGGACGCTTTTCCAACACTTGAACTCTCCGAATATGTCTTATGTAATGAATTTCTTTTATAATAATATTTTGCATTCTTCAAAACGCAAATTATGCACATTAAATATGTTCTAAATATTTGATATATAATAAATATATAAAAATATAAATTTATAATGTATCCCGGACGTGTCATGTCTTGCATATTTTTTAAAAATTGACAGGTCAACGTGTTTGTGTCATGTCTATGTTGTGTCGCGTGCCTGCGTTCATGCTACTTAGGGGACATGCATATGCCAATTAGACTTAGGAACATGCATACCACAAAGAAGGCAACGAACAACATACGTAATGTGACGGTTCTTACGTCTTGCAACACTATTTTGTCGGACTATAAGCACGTGAGTTATTGCAGGATACCCTGCTAAGCAATGGAAGAATGGAAAACATCGGAGATGTACTCACCATCATTAACAGATCAATTTTGTCGTTGATCATTTTGAGATAAAAATAGATAACCCATCAGATTTGTTTTTGAGTAAGTATACCCAAGTGCATTTAGAATTATCATCCATAAAAATCACATAATAATGATGACCTGAGAAAGCGGTAATAGGAGATAATCCCCAAACACAGTATGAATAAGATCAAAGATACGAGAGACACGATGTATGCGAGGAATGTAACTAGTGGAGTATGTTTAGAGAGTTCAAATACATCACACTGGAATTTATGATCCTTGCAAATGTTAATAAATGAAGGGAATAACAAACACAAATACTGAAACTCTGCATGTCCTAAATCGGCATGCCATAAATTCGAAGTTTAAAGAGAAAAATATAAGATCTAGACTTAAGCAAGACAGAAGCATGAAGGCTTAATATAGAAGCTGGAGAAGGTGGTGGAGCCTCAAAGTAGTACAACCCATCACACTTGTATTCCCTATCAAAAATTTTCTTGGAACTCAGGTCCTGAAGTAAATAATGAGTAGGTAAGAAAATGACAAAGCAATAAAGGTTGTAGTTACACGAATAACAGTTAAGAGATTAAAAGCAAAATTGGGAACATAAAGGACAGAAGTAAGAGAAATATCAGGAGATAAAGAGACATTACCCTTTTGACGGATATGTGAGGTGGGCCTATCAACAAGGAAAATAGTTTGATTAGCAGGAACGATAAGGAAAGAAAAAGATGACAACTCATCAGTTATATGTTCATTGGCTTCGGAATCCAGAACCCAAGTAGGTTTCTTGGACCGAACATGAAAAGCAGTAGGGGTACATGTAGCAAGGGTAGCAACGGGAGATTGAGGTATGCCTTGAGCTTTGGCAGTGAGAGAACCAAGTTGTTCTTGAAGCTGAACAATTTGAGATTGAAGATGGTTAAAGTCAGAGAGGGCAGGAGACCCAAAACTACCAATATTCTCAGCAATAGCAGCAGTGCGAGAGAAATTAGATCTAGAAGCGCGATTCCTAGCAAATCCTTGCTTTAACTCTGGGTGAAGTTTAAAGCAATCAGCGTTAGCCCTTGTTTTGCTTCAATTAAAAGCTTACTTTTTTGCAAAAAAAATTAGCTTTTAAGCTGTACCATTTGGCATATCTAAAAAGTTACTAATTTTTTTCTATTTCTTTTTCCAAGGAAAAAAAGCATATCCAGACCCCAAATGCTAAATTTGGAGTAAAATCACTATAGTATCCTTAATTTAAAAAGTTAACTCTTCTCATACAAACAAAAAAAATCGTGCCAATATCCCAAACACTACAATTTAAAAGCAAAAAGTAAAGGCATTTTAATAAAAAGCAAAAAATTACTATAAAAAACTATTCCAAATAATCTTTTTTTTTCTTTCTATTTTTTCTAAAAAAAGCTAGACTTCTTAAAAACTAAGGTCCCGTTTGGTTCTGTTTTCCGGAAATAGTTTTCGGAGAATCTTGAGTAAGAATTTCAGAAAATTCGTTTGGTAGCAATTTTGGAAATTTTTTTTCAAAAAATGAGAAAAATCTGAGTTAAAAATTGGGTGTTTTTTGAAAACCTGAAAAAGTTGTTTTCACATTTTTTTGATTCAGTTTTTTTTGTTCCTTATGAAAAAATGAAAACACAATCAAGCGGTTCGCTTGTTCTTTGTTGCCGTTCGTTCTTCGTCGTCGCCGTCGCGAACTTTCTTCGCTGTCGAAGTCGCTGTCGCCGTTGCGAGCTTTCTTCGCCATCGAAGAAAGCTGTCGTCGTCACCCTTCGCAGATCGTCCTTCATACTCGCCGCCGTTGATTCTCGCCGTCGTGAGCTTTATTCTGCTACTCGTCGTTTGTCGTGTCGTCTTCGTTCGTCGTTCGATTCTCGCTGTCATTCGTTTGTTGTGTCGTCTCTGTTCGTTGTTCGTCGTCTCTGTTCATTTTTGGTACTCACCGGCGGCGGCGCAAGCTCTGGGTTGGGTGTCGTTGGCGCCGTCGTCGCGAACTAGTGTTCTGGTACTCGCCAGCGGCGGCGCGAGCGCTAGGCTTGGGTGTCGTCGGGGTTGGGATTGGGGTTTGGGTTTGAATTTCTAAAAATAATACACCAAATGCAATTTCTTTTTTCCAAATTTTAGAAAAACAAATTTCAAGTTCATTTTTCAAAAACAGTTTTCAAATTACAATTTTAGAAAACACAACCAAGCGGACCCTAAGCTTTTTAGACATCCCAAACAGAGCTTAGTGTGCCAAACTTAACCACAATGATAACAGACAACCTTCCCAGTCGAGAGGCGAGATCCAAAACTAGCAGTCAGGGCCATCTGATCAGTCATGGCTGGAGACTCAGAGCAGAGTAGGCTGGACTAGTCGACAACGGTGCTTCTCACTATCAATAGTAGCAAAAGCCTCATATAAGGAGGGTGTTAATTCACCAATTATCCCAAAAACTTAAGTTGTTAGGAAATTGGCCCAACAATGTATATCAAGCTATCCAACACTCCCCCTCATATACGACCCTATTTTGCACGTGGAGAGACGAATAAACTGAACAAGTGAATTAACACACAGTGTATAATAACAAATGTAACAGGGATACATATCATGTAGGGATGGCAATTTTTCCCGCCCTGCCTTGACCCCGCACATCCCTGCCTTGGCCTCTGATTACATAAAATAAATATTTTTTAAATATGAATACATGTATAAAATATATATTTTTAAAATATAAAAAGTTTAAAACATTAAACTATTATATTTTTTTATAGTTTTTCTTCTCTATTATTACATTTTATATTTTTAGTTCTATTAATTCATTAACTATTATTTATTATATTATCTATAATTTTAATTAATATCACTCTCTTAAATCCTAAAAACTACCCCCGAAATATCCCTGTCCTCCCTCCGTTCTCCGCTTTTTTCCCGATATTGTTTTCCTTCTCTACTCTGATCAAATAGGGGACGGGGACAGGGACCGGGATGGGGATGGGAGAGCTCATCCTCCACCCCGCCCTGTCCTAGTGTCATTCCTAATATCACGAGACTTGAATCCAAAATATTGTGGAATCAGAGCTCTGATACCATGATGAGTCACCAATTGTCCTAAAAGCTTAAGTTGTGAGGAAATAGGCCCAACAATGTATATCAAGCCATCCAACAAAGGGCATGAGAGTTGTATTCAAAATTTGAATGCGGAGAGACTTGAACTTAGGTTTCAAACCCATCCAAAACTAATATTTATGCTGACGACTGAGCCGTTTAACCATAACGGAAACTACCTTAGTTGGGAAATCACTCAAGAGCTCATATTGGGACAATTTCTCCCAACGTGTCTGTAAATACCCAAAATATTATGCCACATATAGTCTCGAGACCTTTTGAGATGTATGAGAAATATCTTGATATGACTCAAGAATACGAGCATCATTATGAGCATTGCATGCATTTGTGTCAAAACAATCGATAAACGAGGAATAAATTCGTTGTACATGAACATGTTATAGACATGTTCTTCCATAGAATTAAAAAACCAACCCAAGATGGTGTAATTCTCAATTTCCCATTGAGCATGCTTGGGATCATTCTCTGGAGGTTGCTTCTCAGTCTCTGGAAACTAGTTAGACTTGCCTTTACGCGCCAGGTAGAGGCGAAGATCAACTCTAGGCAACAAAATTTCTTCCATTTAACAATATACTAGTAATACTGTCAGCAGGTGCATGTTGAGAAAGAGAAAAATCAGATTGGGATAACTTAGGAACACGTTTATCACTTGCTTCGGTTATATTTTGTAGCAAACGAGAGGTATCAAAAAAGAAGACCGAAACCACAGCTATGAAGAACACTGCTACCGAAAACAAACGATAGCCCCAAACAAAGATAAATAACATTCAAACTGTGCTTACCACATCAGCAAATTAGGTAAAAGCACACCAAAGGAGGGAAGATTGAACTACCCTTGGATGCCGTGATGTCGAGTGAACCACGGTTGCGAGGGTGAGCAACCCACCCCTGGTGGTCACGAGGGTTGAGTGATGCACCCTTGGTGGCTGCGAAGGCTGAGCGACACACATTTGGTGGTTGTTGCAAGGGCTGGAGAACAAACCCTTGGTGGTAGCGGGGTCGAGGCGGCACATAGATGGTGGTCTCGAGACCGAGGCGACACAAACTAGGGTTTCGGTTGGACGTACAAATGGTGGATGCAATGTAGGTTTGCTCTTTGACCAATTTTTTTTCTTCTATAAATTGGCTTCTCACTAAGTAAGATATAGCCTTATGGATATATATTAAGCAAATTAGGGTTTTCAAAGAAGAGAAGAACAAAAGAAGAAAGGAAAACCAAAAAGTAAACATTTTAATCAGAAATATTCTAATTCAGGATCCCTAAAATACACGATTTTACACGATCGTACAATATACTATTTTCCAACATAAAGCACAAGTTATGTTGTTCAATAGTATGCAATAAGTTTCTACATCATGTTTGGAAGTGTCTTTCAGTGTAGTTGTTTAGGAGCTAAATACAAGTCTATTTGATGGATTGTAGGCGTTTGGGACGGTTGTGGGCCAGAGATGTCCTTCTGGGAAGATGGTAGGCACTTTAATGGTCAGGTATTGCTAGAGATGGAGGATGGAAAGAGTTTAAGATTCTTTTCCTTATGTTGGCTTATAAGGGGGAAGGAGGAGGAGTCCAGCTCATCTTAAGGGTGCGTGGCCTCTCTCCTCATTGGCTCAACAAACTTTGTGCTTCATATCATGGAACCTTAGTACTTGCAGAGGTTGTTGTGATATGTAGGGAGTCTTATCATAAAGATTGTTAGGTGGCGCGTATGATACATGATTTGAGGTGGCATGTACCTTAATCAAAGTTTTCTCTCTCTATGATTGGTTGGGATGGAGCCAAGGGCAAGCCAGGCTCAATTAACAATCTCATCGCTCCAGCCTCCAAGTCACATGCCTTCTTTGGCCCGAAGCATAGATACTTAGGTTTTGTTTCCAAGCCTGAGTACTTATAAGTGATCCTTTATGAGAGTTTGTTTGAGACATCGGGCTAGAGTGTGGTCGAGCGACTAAAATCAACTGGAAGTGGCTGTCCATGTATACAATCAGAGTTGTAGTTATGTTTGGTTTAAAATTTTGCATTGACCTAGCACGCTCTATAGTTTATGATCATGTTACACTTTTTTGAACGACAATCTAGCCTAATGTCAATGTGTTGGCAGGTACCTTAATCAAAGTTTTCTCTCTCTATGATTGGTTGGGATGGAGCCAAGGGCAAGCCAGGCTCAATTAACAATCT
>JAOTRH010409141.1:17190-28676 GCA_034768845.1 Heliamphora exappendiculata
TGGAAGTGGCTGTCCATGTATACAATCAGAGTTGTAGTTATGTTTGGTTTAAAATTTTGCATTGACCTAGCACGCTCCATAGTTTATGATCATGTTACACCTTTTTGAACGACAATCTAGCCTAATGTCAATGTGTTCGAAAATTTGTATTCTTCTAAACTGATTAAATATATTCATGCCACTAAATTTAAAATTGATCATTTGTCATTTATGGTTGAATAAGTGTTTGTCTATTATGGTTGAAGAAGTGTTTTGTATGTGTTGTTTGATCGTATTTATTCAACGGGACATGCAAGACCAAAATGAAACCCATATTTTCAACTTGGAATATAAGCCTACTTAGTCTAATTTCTCTACCCCCTATATTAAAATGTTGAAAAACGGCAGGGAGTTTGTTTGTTATTCCCATGTTTTTTCCATTCTTTCCTATGAAGCACGGGTGCGGGTACATGGTACGGTACGACATGGGTATGCCGGTACGATAAAACCTGAAAAATATTATACGGGTATAGCTATGGTACAACGATAAATTTATTTGTTTATTTATTTATATTTTTTAGCATTGAATTATATATAGGCTAAATACAAAACTACTTTTATCCTATAAGAGGAAAAGGAACATCTGTTATATCATATAAAGATATTAGCATCATTGTCCCAACGTTGTGTTTTCGGCAGTTGCTAGTTTGGATGGTAAATGGTGATACTGATTGGGTTGGATGACAATTGCCATTGCGATTTGAAAGTTGCTTTCAGTAGTTGCAAACCGTAAGAGAAAGTATATGAAGATGTATTTCCTTATACAAATTTACATTTTTAGCATTTTTAATAAATTAAATAATCTAAATTATATTTATATTGCTTAAATTTAATTGAATTATAAAATAGTGATTTAGAGTTGAAAATGAGAGAAGAAAGTAGAACGACAGAGAGATTTTAATTAGGAATTAGGGTGAGAATCAAAAAATTCAAAATCGCCTGTACACTCCATAACATATATATGAGTCACATATAAAGATTACAAAACTACCTAGTTAACTATCGAAAAAATAAACTTGATAAACTCTAACAGAAATAAACTAAATAAACTCTAACAAATTTATTTTTATATCAAAAGAGACAATATATTATTTACTCTGATACTCTTTTACAAAAACTATGTATAAGTCTCTACGTATCTTAAAGGTACCGGTATCCAAAATGTGCCAATGCCGTAGTTAAAACGTACTGGTGTCGTATCCAACAATTGAAAAAGTACCTAGTACCTTTTTGGTGCATCGAGTACATATTTTTGGGTACCAAAGCTGTACTCGTACCCGGTATGCATCTTGCAGGTGTACGGAACATTTTTGAAGTACCCATGCTTCATGGTACGGAACATGTTATGTGGCTCGCTTGTTACTACTGATGAAGAAAGGTTGGGACCGTATAGTTGATTTTTTTAAAAAGATTTGGAATCATGTAAAGAACTAAGAGGAATCAAGGATCTTCCTCTCGACAAGGCTCCTCGAGGCCCACTCTCCCTCAATAATGAGTGAAGGCCCTATTAGCCTGGCAAAAATGGGGATAAGGAGTAAGGATTGGAACCCCCTCAGCTATGCCAGACGCCAGACAAGGGATGGCTATGTAAATGTGGAGCCAAAGTGTAATGTAATATGGTAGTAGGCACTTCTAGGACTCTTCCCACCTAATGGATCACGTTCAGAAAATGTATCCATAGTCGAATTTAGGGGTATCTTTTGGAATCGATTTAATGAATTTCGGAAGAATATGCTTTTGGTTTTTGGTTTTTTGTGTGTGGACGACTATCATAATTCTTAGGTTACATGGTACAACATGGCACTTCCAAGAGAAGTGCGAAGTATGCTGAATGGGCTCTCATTATATTCCTGCATTTGAAAAAGCCTATAAAAGGAGTCCTACAATTGGTTTTCTGTATTTCTGCACGGTCTCTCATTGTATTCCTGCGTTTGAAAAAGCCTATAAGAGGAGTCCTACGGTTGGTTTTATTGATTTAGCTTGTAGAATTTTTGAACCATTTCTTGAACTAATATTATGCTATGTGGATGCCCCCTTTATCCAGGTGTAAAAATGGACGGATTATTAGGAACAGCAGGCAGAAATTCAGTTGTTTCATCACCCCTTGAGAAACTGGTGTCAGTTGAATCTAAGATGGTGACGCCTTTCATGCTTCCTGATCCTCGCCTAATCCGAGACCAGAAAGTTAATCCTAGCTTGGAGAAGCATGGGGTAGGATCAGAAAGAGCAGCCATTCATTCCTTCGGGAGACCTGTTGATGATGATCCAGGAACGATGTCTAATTTGACTACAGAACCGGCGTCTTATTTTATGGAAGACCATGAGGTCCATGTTGTGGGTGCTCAATACGAGAATGGTCTCTTCTCAAGCTCCTTGTCAGAATTATTTAACAGAAAATGTAAGCCTCTCAAAGCAAGAAAAATCTTACAGCTAATCACTGCTGATTTATTTAGTGTTTCGACACTAGTGCTAGCCAAATACTTGGACTGTAAAATATTTGTCCACTACTATGGAGAGATATCTGGAATCAGTTCATGGCTCCTTGCTTTGAGCTAGATCCAATCGCTGATTCATTGATAAGATATGTTCACCGTCTTAATATTGTTTCTGTGTTGCAGTGAGATTAACATCAAATAATGCTCTATATGGTCATTCTGTTGGTGCTGCTGCCTCTCTTTATGAGCAAGAGGAACCTCTAGAATCTCTTGAGGAAATTGAGGCAAAAACTATTGGAAATCTCCTCCCTAATGATGATGACTTGCTTTCTGGGGTGACTGATGGGCTTGAGTATGTGGGCCAACCCAGTACTGGAGAAGAAATTGAAGACTTAGACCTTTTCAGCAGTGTTGGAGGGATGGACTTGGGAGAAGATGGCTTCCCCCCAGCACAGAGAGTTACTAAATTTTCTGGAGGGAATATTAATAGTCAGCTGGGGGAATCTCTTGGTTCGGTTGCTGGGGAACACCCTTATGGGGAACACCCATCTCGAATGCTGTTTGTGAGAAATATAAATAGCAATGTGGAAGATTCCGAGTTACGGACCCTTTTTGAGGTGTACTGTTTTCTTCTCTTTCTTTTGAAGTTTTTAATTGATAATTCATCCATATCTTGATCATTTTGCTCGCCAATAGTTGATCCTTATTATCATATCATGTTCAGCAATATGGGGACGTCCGCACTCTTTATACAGCATGCAAGCATAGGGGTTTTGTAGTGATATCATATTTTGATATTAGAGCAGCCCAAAATGCGATGAGAGCACTTCAGAACAAACCATTGAGATGGACATCTCTTGACATACATTTCTCACTTCCAAAGGTACCGCTGTGCTGTTCATCTTTCCCATGCAGCCGTTAAATTTCACATTTTTTTCCTTTTTTCACCGTGTTACTCCTTATTCATGTCGTAGTAATCGCAGCGACTATGCACGTTTAAACTGGTAGATCTTTCACATATCTTTTGGACAGGTTCTGTTGCTCGACTTCTCATCTAGCTGGTTATCTTTTGTCAGGACAATCCTTCAGGGAACAATATTAACCAAGGTACCCTTGTGGTTTTTAATCTTGATTCTTCTGTTTCAAATGAGGAACTCCGTCAAATATTCAGTGTCTATGGCGAAATTAAGGAGGTGAGATTCTTTCCCAGTCTTGTGTATTTTACTTTAAAAGTTCAACTGGCAAGCTAGTGATGCACCAATCCTGGTTTCTAAAATGCAGATCTGTGAGGCTCCGCAAAGTAGTCATCACAAATTTATTGAGTTTTATGATATTAGGGCCGCAGAGGCTGCTCTTCATGTATTGAACAGGAGTGACATTGCAGGGAAGAGGATTAAGCTTGAACCAAGTTGCACTGTGGGTGCTAGACATTGGTATTGACCAATCTCAGTGACTTTAATTTTTACATATTCTTCTCCGACTACTATTTTTTCCTTTCGTATTCATTTTCTTGCTCGTTCTTCTTTTATACCAGCCTAATGTTGTCTTAGTTTATAGTTTTGGAAGGGCAGCTTGGCCTAACGGTAGGACTTACTAATAGTGTGCCTGGTGGCGCATTCAAGGCACGGGAATAGCTTCCCAAACATGGGAGTAAGCTGCATATATTTTGCCCTCCCCAGACTCTGTTTTAGCCGGAGCATCTTGCACTGGTTGCCCCTTGGTTTGTATTTTCAATGTTTTGTTGGGATGGTATTTTTGTTGCACAATTCCATATATTAATTAATTGATACTATGATTAGAAGAAAAATTAGTATAGTGTGCTTACAAGCGACTAAATGGGTAGGGAAAAAATCAAAAGAAATAGATAATACAGGGTATAAAGTCTATTATACTTGGAAAGAGAGAGTGAGAGACATAGAAATGGTATATGAATAATAGTAGCTAAACATCTTCAAGATAATATAGTAATAGTTATGCAAAATGGAGATACAATAATTTTAATTAAATTTGTGATTGGAGAAATCATAATTAATGTGATTAGTGCCTATGCACCTCAGGCAGGGTTTGATGACTATACTAAAGGGCAATTTTGTGATCAAATGGATGAAATGGTTCAAGAAATACCAGTAGGAGAGAATATATTTATAGGTGGAAATTTCAATGGGCATGTAGGAAACAAGAGACAAGGATACGAGAAGGTTTATGGGGGATTTGGTTTTGGTGATCGAAATGAAGCCGATGAGGGGATCCTAAATTTTGCAGTAGTTTTTGATCTTATATTAACTAACACTTTCTTTAAAAAGAGAGAAGAACACTTAACAACCTTTAAGAATGGGTTTTATAAAAGTCAAATAGATTATTTCCTTACTAGGAACATGGACCGCCTAATATGTAAAGATTGCAAGGTCATTCTTGAAGAGCGTTTAATATCACAATTTTGGTACTAGATATTCACATTAAGGGGGAACATAAAGCAATAAGAGATATTAGAATTCTACGAACTAAATGGTGGAATCTTAAAGGTGAGAAATTAAAGATTTTTAAGGACAAAATGTGTAAAGAAGTATTGTGGTGGGATTTAGAAGAAGATACAAATACTATTTGGAGTAGAATGACAGAATATATTAAAAGGATATCGACAAAAGTTCTTGGATAGTAGAAAGGGAAATGCTCTATAATTAAGAAAACTTAGTGGTGTAATGATGAGGTCCATGCCATAGTAAAAGTAAAGAAGGAATATTTTAAAAGGTGGCAAAATGATAGAAATGAGGATAATTTTAATAGTTATAAATAAGCTTGTAAGAACGTTAAGAGAATCGTTAGAGATGCAAAATTAAAAGTTTATGATGATTTTTATGCTAAATTAAATAATAAAGAGGGAGAAAAGAATATCTACAAACTCGTTAAATGGAGAGAAAAAAAAAAAGAGATCTTACTCAAGTTAAATGCATAGAAAGTAAGGATTCAAAGGTGTAGTGAAGGATGAGGAGATTAAGGAAAGGTAGAAAACCTATTTTGAGAAATTAAAAAGGGCAGCCTGGTGCACGAAACTCCTGCGTATGCGGGGTCTAGGGAGGGGGCGGACCATGATGGGTTTATAGTATGTAATTTTACTTTGTATTCACAAGAGACTGTTTCTACTTATTTAAAGAATATTAAACGAAAAACATGTGGAAAGATTTGAAGGAGAGGAACCTGATAACTCGGATGAAACTAAAGAATATAAGTTCTATCGCAGAATAAGAAAGTTTGAAGTAAGCTCCACTTGCCATTAATTTTGACTATGCATAGCTTAATTTAATTTTTTTGACTTTACTTTCAAACGGGGGGGTTGGGGGACCATTATTAGTTTTATTAACTTTCTTGTTTCCCTGTGCAGTTTGATGTCAACATTTCCTCCAGATATTGAACAAGATGAATCTGGTCCATATATACAACAAAGTGGCTCACCTAATAACTCAACAACAGGATTTCCTGGTATTATTTGTCATATCAGATAAACTTTCCTTTATATATTGATTCCATATAAGTCCTTTTCTATTGCTCATAATATTTGTTTACAGGGTCAGTTTCACATGGAGGAATCACATCCGGCATGGATAATGGAATTGTTCCAGGGGTACACTCTGCAATCCGAGCCCCTGTTAGTCCATTCCTGGAAAATGTGTTCCATCATGGGATCTCATCCAGTGTTCCTGACAGTTTACCCTCTCTGGTGAGAGTTGAATCAGTTGGCAATCAATCCAGTCTCTCTGAGTCTGGCTGCTCACAGGGCCAGCTAAAAGTTGAATTCCACGGAACACCCAATTTTCATCCTCATTCACTTCCGGAGTACCGTGATGGTCTAACTAATGGTTCTCCCTGCAATTCTCCTAGCATGGCTGCAAATATTAGTGCCAGGTCATCTAATATAATTGACAACCTGCAGTTCTACAAAGTAAGCTCAAATGGGCATCCACTTGACGTGATTGATGCTGGTAAGTGGAAGAGAATCTTCGTAGGGTAATTCATGTCACAACTCGGTTGTTCAGATTGTCTAATATTCTAACACTTCAATTCATTGATAACTGCTTCCTTTCTCAGTTTTTAGTTATTCCAGAAACGGGAGCTGGCCCCCTCCTGGACATCATTATATGTGGAGTAATTCACCCCACCCTCAGCCTCAAGGTTTAATGTGGCCAAACTCACCAACATTTGTCAACAGAATTTGTGCTGCTCATCTCCCTCCACAGTTGCCTGCACTTCCCAGAGCACCATCTCCTATGCTGAACACACTTCCACCCATAAATAGTCACCATGTGGGATCAGCACCATCTGCAAATCCTTCTCTCTGGGACAGACGGCACACTTACGGTGAATCCCCCAATGCTTCTGGCTTCCATCCAGGTTCTCTTGGGAACATAAGAATGTCTTGTAACTCGCTGCATCATTTGGAATTTGTTTCCCAAAACATCTTTCCTCTTGTCAGTGGAAATTGCATGGACCTGCCTATTCCCTCCAAAAATGCCGGATTGCTCTCCCATCTTCAGAGGTGCCCGATGTTTCCGGCCAGAGGCCAAACGATTCCTATGATGAGCTCATTTGGTTGCCCCAATGAACGTGCTAGAGGCCGTAGAAATGAAGGCAGTTCCAACCAGGCTGACAACAGGAAACAGTTTGAACTTGACATTGACCGTATAATGCGAGGGGAAGACAATCGGACTACACTTATGATAAAGAACATTCCTAACAAGTATGTAGTACTTAACTAACTTTATATATATAGTTTTTTTTGTTAGAGTTGTTTTAAGTGTTTTCTCATCTTACACGGTTTCAATCCTAGGTACACTTCGAATATGCTTTTAACTGCAATTGATGAACGCCTTCGGGGAACTTATGATTTCATTTATCTACCCATTGATTTTAAGGCAAGTTTTTTCTCACCTCACAGGAGAACTTCTATATGGAAGAGGACTGTGAGAACTTCTATATGGAAGAGGATTTTTTTTCCCTCTTTCTATTCGGTGGAAGGGTGTGGAACTTAACTTGTTAAATTTGGCTTCCAAACACAGATTATTTATTTGCCTTGCCCTTTTTGCCGCAGAACAAATGCAATGTGGGTTATGCCTTCATCAACATGACTGATCCTTCTCTGATAATCCCATTCTATCAGGTTTGTTTCATTATGGAATAGTACGCCCTCTTACAGTTGCAGTTCTCTTCAGATACTTACTATAACTCGACTTAATGAGGAATTTAGCTAACAGAGAAATAAAACTTATTCTTCACAGGCATTTAATGGAAAGAAGTGGGAAAAGTTTAACAGTGAAAAGGTTGCATCACTTGCTTATGCTCGCATACAGGGAAAAGCTGCTCTCATTGCCCATTTCCAGAACTCAAGCTTGATGAATGAGGATAAGCGTTGCCGGCCTATCCTTTTCAACACTGATGCTCCCAATGCAGGTGATCAGGTACGATCATTTCTTATACATGCACATATTGCGAGTTTTATTATGTTTTTTTAGGCTTGCCATATCTCTTGGAGTTGCAAAGCCATGTGTCCATAAACTTGACATGAAGCCTGTCACGCTGGTTGTGAATCTATTGCATATAATATTGTAATTGGTTTCATACCTATGAAATTTCATGATACACTTTACATTGCCATATCTCATATTGCTTTCTCATTGTTTCTTTTGTGCCATGAAAGAGTCTGCACTATGAAGGTGGCGAGACCAAATTGCATTTCAACGTATCAATAGTTGATGCAAAGAAGAACAAGAGAACTTATACTGCCTTTTTGCTATCTGCAGGTTCCCTTCCCCATGGGTATTAACATTCGAACCAGACTCAGCAAGTCTGGAGCCATTACCAGTGAGGAAAACAACCAAGAAAGCACACCATATCTGCCAAATGGTGAGGAACCTTTTCATGGGGACTCATCTTCAGGTCTACTAAGGATTCAGACTGAGCAAGCAGTTTAATTACCTTCTTGTGGGACCTAAGCCTTTAGGATTGAAAAGAATAACATTTAAATCACTTCCACCACAAATTTTAGTAACATGTCGGGTGGTTAAAGTAATGCAGAAAAAATGCAAAAAGGGAATTTTCTTTTTGGTGATTCTAGAAAGTGGCCTAAATATTAGAGAAGGATTGCTCGACCTAAGCTAAATGAGTACCCATTTTGGGATCATTGAAAATACTAAAGCAGTTAAAAAAAAAGGAGCAAGAAGTGGAGCTTCGAAGTTTTGGACAGTTTTGGGAATGTTATTCCAAACATATATGTATAGGAGTTCCCTGAGCAATGGAGAAATATTTGCTGCACTTTGAGGAGGCTTCTCTAATATACTTTTTATGATTCAAGGCATTTATTTTCCACTTTTTGTTGAATTTCCGCACCCCCTCCTCTTGGTGTTGTCTGTTAAGAAGCAAAGCTGAGAACTCTGGCTGTTGAAATTTTTTGAAGTTATGAACTGAGGGTGTCATGTGCCATTGCTTTGGCGGTTGGAGAGTGTAGGTGACTTTTCTGAATGCAGGTACTTAGTTCTTTTTTTTTTTTTTTTTGTACTTACCGAGTTATGTACTGTTTTGACTTGTTAATCCTAATATATGGTTAATTGCTTGGAAGCAAGGCACCTGAACTGCTTATCTGGTAGGTTGGTTTCATTCAACACCAACAATGCTCAAGTGAAGATCAGGAAACTTGTTATTTGTAGTTTTTTAATTCGTTTTGTCTGGTTTGAGATGAACCAACCGTTGATATGTATGCAGGAGCTTCTATATGTACACACCATATTTGAAAACAAAATTTTAAAATTTTAAAATCAAATCTTCTTTGAACACATACCTTCTCCTCTCCCACTCTCCATTGGAAACTATCACCACCACACCCTCTTTTGCAATTGGAATCCGAGTTTGTCGCCTTGGAAAAGGCAGAATCTGAGACTGAATTGCTTAGAAACCTCTTAGTCGATATACCTTTGTGGCCGAGGCCAACTCTACAGGTGTCCCTACACTGTGACAACCAAGTTGCAATAGATAGGATAAGGAATAAGACCTACAATGATAAAAGTAGGCATATACGTCTAAAACATAATATTGTGAGGCAATTGTTGGGCAATGGGATTGCATCTTAGATTTTGTGAGGTCAGAGAGGAACTGGGCTGACCTTCTGACAAAATCACATAGCAAGAACTTAGGGAGTCAAACATCGATGGGGATGTGATTGATATATACATCAGTCAACAACAATGGAACCCAACTTATATGATTGGAAATCTCATGAACTAGGTTCATATGGGTAACAAGTTGTTGATTGACTTGAAAATGCACACTTCTTTCACGTGTCTATTCTTATGGTGTACGAAGTACAATACTACAATATATGAGGTTGAGCAATGACTTTTAATAAATTCATAACCCAGGATTGGGTGGCGTACTAGTTGTTGTGTAAGTGGGCCGTTTACTATGAGAGAAACTCTCTAGAGCACTCATGAAAATTTAGGGAGGGACGCATGGCTTATTCACGCCAACCCGTGATGAAAATGTATTATAAGTAATATGCACAACTGGTTTGTATGAGGGAATAAGTTCATAGAAGTTTGTCTTCACTGAATTCTTGCAAATGATGTCATTTTAACTCTATATGTTGGTTTATAGTTCAAAAGACACTGATGTTGAGGTAATGCATAATCTGTAGCTTGTATTCGAAATTCTCTCTTATTCCTTATTTTCTTCTATGAAATATGTGTGAGATTGTTGGAACAAAGGTGTTATTTCGAAGAAGACCTTGTCCCACATTGTTTAGAAGTTAGAAACATCTTTCATTCTTATATACAGAACTTCTTTCTTGGGCTTGCGAATGTGGCTAGCCTCAAGGGGAAGTTTCTTGGGCTCGCGAATGTGGCTAGCCTCGAGGGGAAGTCTCACACGCACAAGACTGAGGCTTTGCCCAAAGAATTTGCGAAACCTGGTTTGGAAACCAATTAATCGGGTGCGTGTTGCAAGTTTCGCGTGCAGGAGGGGGTGCAAATCTTTCGGTTTGGGCCTCGCATGTGTGCACGGTAGCCGCATGTTTTGCTGCCTTTTCGTTATCTTTTTCTAACCCATTTGACTTGATTTTATTACCTATTTTACCGCCCCTTATAATCAGTATTTGATTATTCATTACATAATTTGAGCCCTTTTATCGCACCTAATAATCAGCAATTTTATATCCCTTGCATAGTATTAGCCATTTCCACCACGTGATTTATGCAAAGAATGTTGTCATTATTCCTTTTGAGCATGTGTTCTCATCCCTATAAATTGAGAGATTTTTCATTTGTTTTTAGACCCCTAAAAATAATTGCTCTTTGTCTTCTCTATTTCAGTTCCATCTGAATACAAGCAAACAAAAATTGTTCCTGCATCGCCTTCAGTGTGAGTGCACACTTGGCGGCAATAGGCTGTGAATCTTGGAGGGTAGACTCGCCTAATCATACTACACCGAGATATATTCTCCAAGGGGTGCGAAACTATTCTTAAAGAGAATGTATTTTGTATACGCCAGTACATCTGTAGCCAGTGATTTTTATCAATTTATAATTTTTTGCTCTATTTTCTAACACCTCTCTTTCTTATAACTAAAAACACTAAAAAGCGAAGTGAAAGAAAAAAAGAGAGAAAAAAATGTGTTCTTGCATGCATTTATTTAACAGAAGAGTAACAATAAGAACATACCGCTAAACTTCTGAACTAAAGAGAGTTATCGGATCCTTGGTGCATAGAAAAAATTACAATAAAGTAATGCTTGGCCTTGGATAAACTTCTTCTATTCATGCTCAAGCAAAACCCAAGAGCAAATATATTTTTGTAGTTTGGATTGCCTAAGTGGTCCGTTAGAGTTGTCGTTCTGATAACAATTAGAAAGATTATAAATATTGAGTGCATTTATCTTTCTTTACATGTACAAATGTTTATGCATCACAAATGTTGAGAGTATTTATCTTTCTTTATATATACAAATGTTTATGCATCACGTACAAGTATTTT
>JAOTRH010409252.1:0-34808 GCA_034768845.1 Heliamphora exappendiculata
CCCCCCCCCCCCCCCCCCCCCCCTGTTCACATTCTCTCTCGCTCAATCAACTTTAGACCTTGTTTGTTAATTCGAATTTAATTCGATAGAAAAAATTAGTAATATTGTCGTTTTACATATTTTTTAATATAATAAGAGATTATGAATGTGATTATATATACTGTGATAAATTCAATTTGTGTTTGACTAGAGAGGAATAAAAAATAAAATAAAAATTGCAGAGTTATTTTTTATCGTTAGGTAAGGATAAAAAATAAATCTGGAGCTTACTACTAATAATAATATCAGGGATCAAGTATTATTAATATCATGAATGATGAATTAATAATTTTTTATTCATCGGACTGTTAGTCCAAGTAACTTAATACAAATGTAGGACTCATTTAACAAAGCTATTGTTAATTTAGTATTTAGTTTTTTGCTACCAATTTAAGCTACAAGTTATAATTTTTTTTAAATACTCACAATTTCTGTTATAAACTATAACTATTTTTTTTTTATTTTAGTTACAAATTATAATCTTTATCAAAACACTTACAACTTTTTATACAAGATACAATATATAAGTTATTAGGTTTATCAACGCTAAACATCACCATAATATTAAGAGGACATTTTTTTAATGAGTCACCATTGTCTATTGGTCCAATCTTTTTTTTTTTAATCCCTCAAAACAAGCAAGATATTATTTCTTAATTTTAATAACTTATGAATAGTGATTTTTAAATTTTATTCTTAAATTACGTAAAAGTGTTATAATTTTTGTAAAAAGTATTTTATTTAAATTTATTTTTAATTAATGCATTCTAATATAATATATTAAATCACATAATATAAATAATAAAAAATATTCATCTAAAAGCGTGATTGTTAAATATGTTTTCAGTTTTAATTTAAAAGTGTGGTTAGTAAAAATGCATTCAAGTTAAAGTTGAAAAACATATTTAGTAACCGCACTTTCAGTTTAATTAATTTTTGCTTTTAAGCCTAAGTTAACTCTAAGGTAGTATTTTCGAAAAGTATAAGAAATTTAATGAAAATGTCATTACAAAACAATTTAGACTTAAAACGAACATAAATTAAACTGAAGACGTAATTACTAAAAATACTTTTAATTAACTGAAAAGCATTTTTAGTAACTACACTTTCAAGTGTATTTTTTATTGGCTAATTTAATTTATTATATTCAGTCATTTTAATTAGAAAATGTATTAAATAACCACCCTTTTAAATTAAAACTGAAAACAGTTTTAAGAATCACCCTTTTAAGTGTATAATTTCTAGTATTTTAGTTAACAGGTCAAATATATATATATATATATATATATATATTAACCAAGTCAAACCATGATATTTTTAGAGTTAATAAATTATTAGTCCTATTTGCAAGTTGTGTAAATTTTTTTGCCAAACTACTAAATTTTTTTATAGTTAAAATCTTATTTTTTAAATTCTAGTTTGCAAACGGACAAATATACTCTTAGCCCTTTTATGCACATCGCCGTCTTTATCCTCACCATCAACAAAACCTCAAGGAACCCTTCCATCACTAGCAAGTCCACACACCCTAGCCGACCTGAACCACCGTTGGCTACTCCCCCCTCGACACCGAGCATTGTCGGCCACTTCTCCATCATCGTGGAGAAATTTCTCCAATTCTCAGAACTAGAACAAGTCGCTGCTACCTCAACCAGATCTGACCTCTGATCCCACTGACCTCTGACCAATGCTTCATTCGAACCAATCGCCCTGCTCTCTCTCATCATCACATCTCTCTGTGCAACTCGCAACTTATGGATAAAGAGCCCGAAACTCCCACCACTACCATTAGTGTCAAAGAAGACTCAACACCAAACCTTCAAAACCATTTCAATAGAGAACATTTGGCCATCGTCGACCATTCACGCACATATCTGGTCACCGCATCTAAAAACGAAGCTACATCCTGTACGGATTGTTCGGTATCGAAAAATAGAGCTTCGTTGCTAGAATGGTGAAGTTCTTCTACTACGACTTCTACGCTATCAACTTGCCAAAATTGTTGGGCAACTCAGATATGAAGATGCTATTGTTGCAAACGAAGTGCAAATCATAATCGTGATTGATGATTTTGATTCTTACTTGGCCGAAAAATCAACGAATGTGAGCTTGTCTGGGATACTAAATCTCTTCCCCCTCTCTCTAATTGGGAATTTTTTCTTTTAATGAGAAATTTTTTGAAAAATTTAAGTTGATAATTTTTTCAGTTAAATATTATGAAAAATTTCTTGACAAATTTAAATTAAGAAATTTTGTCAGTTAAAAAATAATAATTGCCTTTTTTTTCTTTTGAAATATAACCCACGATCTTATCGGAAAAAAAAGAGATCAACGAAGAAAAAAAAAGCAAATCGCTGTTAGCGGCAGGAGGTAGGTTTCGATGCCGTCGACGACAAAGAAGAAGAGGCAAATTGACATTTTGATGTTTGAGTATTGCTTGGGATAAATTGAGTATCAGTTGCATAATAACATAAAAAAGAATCTAATTAAAAAAAAAAGCCTCTAGTGTCAAACTAATACTTTTACAAAACTTTTACAAATCTTACTCCCCTATTTAAAAAACTCATTTTTTAAAACTAAAATCACTTTTTGGAATAAAATTTTGAAACTACTATTTTGTTAATGAAGTGCAAAATCTAACGAATAAAGGGTGAATGTGAATGAGCCCCTTCTTTCTCTGCTCTCAGGATCTCTCTCACACACACACTGAGAAACCAAGAATGTTGAGATCAATCCAAGCGTCCCTCAGACGGGGCACTTCCGCCTCGTCAACTCATCTCCTAATCCGCCGTGGTTATTCATTGGAGTCGGCGCCCGAGCGGAAGGTCGCCGTGTTGAGGGCCGCCGGCGGCATCGGTCAGCCGCTTGCGATGCTCATGAAGCTTAATCCACTCGTCTCCAAGCTCGCTCTCTATGATATTGCCGGCACCCCAGGTGTCGCCGCCGACGTCAGCCACATCAACACCAGACCTGAGGTTCTTCCTAAGACCTTCCACTCTGCGCGCTCTTATCCCCCACCCTCTTTTTCTGGGATTAAACTAATATATAGTGATTCTGTTGTGCTGCTTGTTTCTAGGGCTTTGATTTACCCTAACTTTATTTAGATAACAGTCCTCTCTCTCCCTCTCCATCTCTCTGTTGCTTTGATCTGTTCTCGTTTGATTGAGTTCTGATACTTCCAGAATTTTTGTCACTCTGTGTTCTGGAGATTAGATCTTACTTCATTTGACCCAACTTGTTATGATCCTGTTTCACATCGATGAAATAATGGGCTCTCCATGTGTATATAAGGCACTTGGGCACCCTTCCCTATAAGCTGATTTTCAAGATGATCTAATCTTCTTTCATTTGACCCAACTTGTTATGATCCTGTTTCACATTGACTAGGTAATCGACTCTCTATGTGTGTGTAAGGCACTTGGGCACCCTTCCCTATAAGCTGATTTTCAAGATGAGTTCTACCTAAGGTTTATAACATTTATTAGTATGAAAGCAGCCAAGTATGAGATTTTGGACGCAGTCTATTTAAGTATGGGATTGAATGAGTTATTGCTATGTAGTTGATGTCATGGAGGGGACTCCCTATAGATTGGATAAGACAATTTAGATAATTTAGTTGTCGAATACTGGTAGGTAAGTGAAAGAGTGGGCTGCCGAGACGTCGGTTGTGAAGCGTGGTGGTATCTTTCGATGCGGTCCCACATTGATTAAATAAAGGACTCTTCATGGGTATATAAGCCGCTTGGGCATCTTCCCTTTGTAAGCCGGTTTTAAAGAGTGAGTTCTACCCAAGGGTTTGTAACGCAACTTCACATGTGGTTATGTTATATATAACGATCAATTGCTGATAATTATACTTGATTGCATATCTCTCTCTCTCTCTCTCTCTCTTCCTCTTCTTCTTCTTCTTCTTCAACTGATTAATGTATTCATCTATTTGTTGCTTTATTGTAGGTAGCTGAGTACATGGGTGAGGATCAGCTAGGGCAGGCTTTGGAGGGATCTGATGTTGTCATCATTCCGGCTGGCGTGCCAAGAAAACCCGGGATGACTCGTGATGATCTCTTTAACATCAATGCTGGCATTGTCAAATCACTGTGCACTGCAATTGCTAAATATTGCCCCCATGTGAGCTCCTCATCTTGCCTCTCTTATTTTGAGTTTACAGTTGTTTGGAAAATTTGCATTTATGATTGTGTCATATGGTTGCTTTTGTGATTTGGGATTTGGACTCATTTGATCAGGCACTTGTTAATATGATAAGCAATCCCGTGTATTCAACTGTACCAATTGCTGCTGAGGTCTTTAAGAAAGCAGGGACATTTGATGAGAAGAAGCTGCTGGGTGTAACCATGGTTGATGTGGTTAGGTCTAAGACTTTCTATGCCGGAAAGGCAAAAGTCCCAGTTGAGGGTATGCATCATTGTTGACTTAGGCGATTGTCATTATTAGTTGAATACTTTACGGACAGAAATACAGTTTTGATCGTGGAACGTCTTCTTCATTGACGCATATACATCTTTTTGTTCCAGGGGTGAATGTACCAGTTGCTGGAGGCCATGCGGGCATAACCATTCTCCCATTGTTTTCACGAGTAAGACTTTTACTTGCTCTATATTAATTTTCTTAGACTAATGTTGGCATGTGTGAAGCAACACCATTTTTCACCTTGAATTGGTCAAAATATGCAGAATTTCTTTCTTTTCGCGGAGGATTAGATCTAGTAACTAGAGGTCTATGGTTGATCGATATTGCACACTATCATTTAGCTATTACAGATCTTTTCGTAATTGCATGTCACATGTATAGGACCAATTGGGGCATTAGCCATGGCCTAAAAGATATTTTAGAAGTTCATAAAGGTCCATTTAAAGGACAGGGCCATAAAGGCTTATATGAGATCCTAACAACATCATGGCATGCTCAATTATCTCTTAACCTAGCTATGTTAGGCTCTTTAACCATTGTTGTAGCTCACCATCTATATTCCATCCCATGCCCCCTTATCCATATCTAGGTACTGACTACAGTTAGATACTGACTATATTACACAACCGACCATTGTTCACACCTCACATGCTGAATGCCAATAATAAATGAATACTTGATGATTAAAGTCAAGTGATTTTCAATATGACAACATACGCAATCTATGCAAAAGTATCAGCATTTTAAAGCTGCAATCCATCAATTTTTCATCGGTGCCCACTAGCCATTATAGACCGAATGTACAAAACTTGGTTGGTGTGTAGATAGGAGCAAAGATCCGGGTGTGCCATTTTTTATTTATGAGATAGTTGCATCACATGTGTCTTATTCTTTAGAAGCTGGTCCATAGGAGGAAAGATTCGGGTGTAAGTGTCATTTTTTATGTATGAGATAGTTGCATCACATGTGTCACATGTGTCCCCTATTGTTTAGAAGCTGGTACAAAAGCCGCTTTCCATTCTATATTTTTTGCTTATTTGTATGTTTGATTGTTGATAGGCCACACGAAAAGCCAATAATTTGTCTGATGAGGATATTGAGGGTCTCACAAAGCGAACACAAGATGGAGGGACAGAAGTTGTGGAAGCAAAGGCTGGAAAGGGTTCAGCAACACTCTCAATGGCGTAAGTTTGAGATGATAATTCCACTTGTTTGTTTTATGGATTCTTTGAGACAATGTATTCTTGTATGGTTGGTGTTTGGACTTAGCATTAGTATTTTGATAGTGGGTTTCATATGATATTGATAACCTTTTCCCTTATTCTAAACATTTTGATTAGTGCTTGTGAGATATCCTACCATGGATATCTTTAGGTTAAAAGACTAGTTTCATGTTCCTTTGTACTTTTTCATTTTATTTGCACATGTTTGAACGCAAGACACTTGAAAATAGTAACTATTCATCTTGCATATTGGTGAATGGCGGAGGTAGTCTAGAGTATGTCAGCTAAACATTTTTATGGGATGCTATATGCAGACTTGGTTTGGAACAGCTTAGAAACATGTGATTCTTTTCTGATTAGTCATAAATTGCAGGAAAAAATAACGAAAGCTTTTAATATGTATGTCCTAATTTTCCAACAGTTTGTGAATATTTGGTGCCTGCATGTACTAGGTGTGACACTTTCTGCATCTATTTTCATGGTTCATTTAGTTCTATTGATTTTTTAGAACTAAATCAATAGGTTAAGGCTCTTGGAGGTGATAGAGAGGAGCTGGGGAAGTGGGTCGAGGATTTCAGCGGTTTTTTGGGACAAGGCTCTTGGAGGTTGCTTGGTTGGCTGAGAAATTGATGGAAGCCTCTTCTTTGCGAAGGGTAGCTTGGGAAGTAGGGAGGATGTGTATGGTGCCTGGACTGTGGTTTGTTGGAGTAGGACGAATGTAGTTGGTAATTACTTGGGAGGTTTCGGTGGAGGTATAAAAGTAGAGAGAGTTCTTGTGCATTCCAATCTGTTCATTTGGTAATGGTTGGAGAAGTTCAACAAAAGCACCGATGGAGTGTGATCCGGGAGGCTGTAGTGTTGTGTGTCATAGGAGAAGGGAACTTTTCTGAAGGTCATTGAGTTGAGTTCTTAGCCGGAGGGAAGGCTAAGGGTGGATGGGAGAAGGTGTTATGGTTGTGATTTCAAAGTGGTGGAGGCCGAGGGTTCTTCATTGGAGGTCAAGGAGTTTCTGGATCGTCGTTTGGTTGTACGTCTGGGTAGGGTGATTCTCATTCCATGCCAGAGGCTTCTTCTTTGAAGGAGTGGGTTAAGCGATATTGGGCGGTGCCGGTGGGAGTGGATGTTGTTGCTGATGATGGGGCATACTAATTTTTTGTGTTTCCTTCTAAGAAAGTGCCTTGCGTATACTGGGTGGAGAGTGGGTGTTTGGTGGACGTCACATCTTTTTGGATAGGTGCTTGCTGTTAGGGAGATTGCTGTGAGTTGGGCTCCCGGCTCTCGGAGTGCTAAGGGAGGGCTATGTTGTTGCTCTATGGGATTTTAACATTTGTTAGGTGATCATAGATATGTGCGGTGGTTTTGCCCGGGTGGATGAAGATACTTTGGTGAGAAAACATTTGAAATGGGCTTGTATAAAGCTAAAAGGGTAGGAGATGAAAATTTTGGTCGCTATTACAATGGCTAGGGCCCTTACTGTTATGAGTGTCAATTATGGGCCGAGCTGGGGCCTTTCATTGATTACAAAAGTAGAATGGTGCCTAGTGAGGTGGTGGAGGTAGTGTCAGTGCCAAAGAAGGAGGTGGTGGGTGGGGTCTCTGGTTTAAGAAGTGACGGAGCCAGAAAATTATTTAGAGGGGGTAAAATTTGTTTCTCTGACTTGAACCTCGTTTAGCTCATAACTTAAAATCAAATTTTAGCTTTTTTTTAAAAACTTTTTAAAAGATCAAAGGTTAAAAAGTTGTGTTTTGTCTCTTTTCCAGCAGTTTAAGCCTGTGTTTGGCCCGGCTTAAAAGCCAGACTTTTTGGCTTTTTCTACAAAAAAAAAGTCACTTGGTTTGCCTTAGCTTGGCTTTTTGGCTTTTTTCTCTCACAAAAAGTCATGATTTGACATATACTTTTACCCAAAAAAGCCAAAAAGCTTAAAAGTCACTAAAAAACGCTAATCCAAACACATGCTAGATCATCTTTTCACCAAACAAGCTTTTGCATGTTTGGTGTAAAGCTAAAAAAGCAAAAAATCCTAATTGAAGATGAATTTTAAGAAATAATTGTAATATTTTCTTTTAGAATTAGAGATTTCTCATTGTAATAATTTTTAAGTATTTCTCCATGTTTGTTTAAATTAAAAATAAAATAAAATTCTAACTTCGCAGAATTCAAAATCCAAAACAAAGCAAATCATTGAAATTCTAAAACCTCTACTATCAGAAGTTCTAATTTTAGCACAAATATTCAACACATAAATCACATATATCAATATTCAAATACTCGATGATTGGATTGTCTTTAAATTAATATTTTAAAAGCTCTAGTTGCAATTTATTTGTTTACAAATTTAAAATAGTGGGTCCTTTCATATTTTAAGAATGTTTTGAAGGTATATTTGAAATTTTCTATTTTTTATAAGTAAAATCATAAATATAAAAAGTGAAAGGGGCACGTGCCCCCTTGGCCTCCATTTGATTTCGCCCTGGGTGTAAGGGGAGTAGGAGTTGGCAAGTATTGCCTAAGGGGTGGGTTGAGGGTGTTTACACATTTTGCCAAACCTTTTAGTGGTCGGTCGGTGCCCTAGGAGATGGTGGAAAAAGTGCCGGTACCAGACGTGGCGATGGCACGTGATGAGCTTCGCTCTATAAGGGCGTGGAGGTTGTTGGGAGAGTGCAAAAGGGAGATAGACATAGCGAGAGGCGGTTGGGGGTTTTTGAATTAAAGCTGAGGTCGACATGTGTCTTTGGGAAGGAAACTTTGAGAAAGGATTTGGCACGAGTGGGCTTTTCTCATATGAGGCCGGGCAATGGGTCCAGACCCAAGTTTAAAAGGCCCATCTTTGTGTGAAAAATTCTAGTGGCCCTACGAGTAAGGTTGTGGGTCTGTTATGAACCAGCCCATTCCACTTTATTGGGCCTAGGCCTTAGTTGCAAAGGGAAAGGTATTTGGTTTCTAGATGGCCCATTGGGTTCTGGCCGTGGTTTGGATAAGGCAAGGGAGCATGTTGAGCTGGAGGTGTTTTGTTTGGGTTCGTTCAAGAATTTCAACAACTCGCAAAGATGATAGGTGATTTGAAGTTAGCGATGGCGACAATGTAATCATTGAGGCTCGATGAGGTCATTCAATTGATCTACGGTGTTCTCCCCTGTACACTAGAGACTAGGTATGCTCATCTTTGTTCGAAGGTCTTGATTCCTCTATCTTTTGGATTGGAGGCCATATACTTTGAGTGAGTTGGAGGAGGGGCTGAGGGGGGGAAGCTGCTATCTCTAGGGAATGGAGAGGGAGGTGAAGGTTGTTTTAGTGATTTAGGCTCAGGGAAGGGCTTTGCAGATGCTATTAGAGGGAAGGGAGTGGCTGAGTCAGTGGTGGGAACAAACATGTCGGGTGGTGAGGGTGAATGTGGTGGGTTGGGAAAGCTGTTGGGTTTG
Organism: Heliamphora exappendiculata; assembly: GCA_034768845.1. Classification (NCBI taxonomy): domain Eukaryota; kingdom Viridiplantae; phylum Streptophyta; class Magnoliopsida; order Ericales; family Sarraceniaceae; genus Heliamphora; species Heliamphora exappendiculata. The sequence goes on from JAOTRH010409252.1 coordinate 9,110, forward strand.
GGTTTTGTTTGGGTGTATCTTTTGATGGGATGGAAGAGGAGGAGGTGATGTATTTGTTTGGGGGTCTTGAGGCAAAGAAGGTTAAATGGGTGTTTTTAAATAAATACCAATCAAAATACTTCCATTCAGAAGAAAATGAATAGGGTGTTGAAGATTTTTTATTGCTTGGTAAATTATGCTAGTAGAGGCGAAGGTAGGAGTGCTTCGAGTGGAGGGAGGAAGTAAAGGGACTCTTTTTCTTTGCCAATGAGGATTATAGTATTTTGCTACAATGTGAGGGGTCTAAATGGAGAGGTGGAAAGTATTGAACTTAAGTCTTTGTTGGAGTGGAAGGCCGATGTGGTGTGTTTGATTGAGACCAAAGTGGAGGAAATGTCAGATATGGAAATCCATGGCGTTTGGGGTGGTAGATGGGTGGAGTGGTGCTCTTGGCCAGCTGAAAGGTATGCAGGGGAAATATAGTGGCGTGGGATATTAGGTGGGTGGTTAGAGGAGCAAAATATAAGATGTGTCTTGTGATGTGGGATATTAGGTGGGTGGTTAGAGAGGAGCAAAAGATGGGATGTTTCTCTCTGTCTTATCTTTTTCGTTGTGTAGAGAATGACTTCTGGTGGATGTTCTCTGGTGTTTATGGCCCATGGAGTGAAGGGGCGAGGTGTTTTTGGGATGAGGGGTGCGGTAGCCTCGAGATGGGATGCTCCTTGGTGTGTGGGTAGGAATTTCCATGTGTTGAGGTTGTCACATTAGAGGCTGGGCTGTCATAGTATTTCTAGAGCCATGTAGGTGTTTTCCTCCTTTACTGATGAGTTAGAGCTTGTGGACCTTTCTCTTTCTGGAGGGAGTTTTACCTGGTGTAATAACCAAAATCCTCCCTCCATGTCTCGGATTCACCGATTTTTGATTTCCACAGGATGGGAGAAGCATTTCTCTTCTCAGGTCTCTCTCCCTAGGCCTTTGTCTGATCATGTTCCAATCTTGTTGGATAGTGGTGGGATTTGATGGGGGCAAAACCCTTTTTAGATTTGAGAACATGTGGCTGAAGGTTGAAAGGCTTTCATGAAAGGGTGATTGCTTGGTGGTATGGGTTTAGAGTAGCTGGGACTCCCAACTTTTTTTCTAACTTTAAAATTAAAATTGCTCAAGGCAGAGTTAAAGAGGTGAAACTTTGAGGAGTTTGGTAATCTTGAGGTGTAGAAAGCTAAAGTCCTTGCAGAGACTCGCCGTATAGATGCCAAGGAAGAGGTTGAGTTGAGGTCCTTCTAGGGGAGGATGGGGGTCAGAGGGAGGCTTTGAAGGAGAGAGTTTAGCAAGTTGGCAAGGCTAGAAGAAATTAGCTGGAGATGGAAGTCTCGGGCTTTGTGGTTGAAGACCAGGGACAAAAACACATGGCTCTTTCACAGGTTGGCTAATGCCCACAGGCAGTCCAACTGGGTCGAGAGGTGTGTGGCTGGAGTTTCTCTATTTGAGGAGGATATTAGGGTCGGTATTACATAGTTTTATTGCAAGCTCTTCCAAGAGGAAGGTGGTTAGAGTTTGCGTCTTGATGGGTTTCAGATTGATTCTATTGCCAAGGATGAGGATGAGGTAGGCTGGTTGGAGTAGCCTTTTTTCTGAGGTCATTCTAACATTGAGGAAGTTTAATGGTGATAAAACTCAAGAGAATAACGATTTCACAACAGCTTTCTTTTAGCATTGTTGGGATGTGGTCAAGGGTGATGTTATGAGCATGTTCCACTCACTATAGTTATAGCTACTTTGAGAGGAGTCTCAATGGTCCTTTGTGGCTTTTCTTCCTAAAAAGAATGGACTAATATTAGATTTTAGACCTATTAGCTTGATAGGTATGCCCAATAAGCTAAAGCAAATGTTTTGACTTTCAGGCATAAGAGGGTGATAAGTCATGTGATTTTCAATTCCCATAATGACTTTATGGGTGATGCAAATCTTGTATAATGGGCTGATGGCCAATGAATGCTTGGACTTGCGTCTGAGGAGTGCCTTGCCTGGGGTTATCTGCAAGCTAGACATTGAGAAGGCATATGATCATGTAAATTGAGAGTTTTTTCTTTATCTCTTATAAAGGATGGGCTTGGTGAGAAGTGGGGGTCATGGATTTTCTTTTGTATCTCATATGTCTCTATGTTGATGCTTGTAAATGGGTCTCCAGCTGGTTACTTCAGACATCGAGGGGGTTTGAGGCAGGGAGATCCTTTCTCCTTTGTTGTTCATTATCGTAATGGAAGCTTTAATACAGTTGACAGGGAGGGCTGTTCAGGAGGGCTTGTTGCTGAATTTTGAGGTTGGTTCTTTGTAGGGTTGATCTGTTTCTATTTCTCATCTCTTAAATGATGATGACACTGGTTTTTTGGTTTTGAGCCAGATCAATCGGGTTATCTTTGTTGTGTGCTTCTTTGTTTTGAGTATTCGGGTTAATTTTTCTAACTCAGAACTTGGCTATTATTTTGGGGTGTAAATTGGGGTCTTTCCGGACCTCTTACTTGGGCCTTCTGTTAGGGGCATCTTTGAAGGAAAAAGTTATTTGGGATGGGGTGGTGGATAGATTACAACGGAGATTAGCCGGGCGAAAGCGTTAGTATGTTTCTAAGAGAAGTAAGTTGACCCTTCTTAAGAGCACATTATCTACCCTCCTGATTTATTTTATGTTGGTTCACTCTATCCCAATGTCTATGGCAAGGAAACTAGAGAAACTGCAAAGATATTTTCTGTGGAGAGGTTTGGGAGATGGCTTCAAGTATCACCTTGTAGATGGGAGCACAATTTGTTCTCATGTGAGCAAATGAGATCTTAGCATTAGAAGATTGGCGGTTTTTAATAAAGTTCTCTAAGGGAAGTGGTTGTGGAGGTTTGTTGTTGAGAGGGATAGCTTTTGTAGGAAGGTCATCTAGTTTGAGTACGGGATCTTGTGGAGGGGATTGGGGTTCTCTCCAAGTGGCGAGCTTTCATGGTAGAAACCTTTGGAACAATATTAACAAGGGCTAGGATGGGTTTTCCAAATATGCCCCCGTTTGGCAACCGGCTTAAAGCTGGCTTAAAGTTGGCTTTTTGCCTTTTTTTTTTTGAAAGCGTAAAAAGCTAAAAAGCCTCGTTTTTCTAACTCAAAGGCTTTTAGCCTTTTTAGCTTTTTACATAATTTTTTATAATTTTTAAAAATATCATAACTTTTATTATACATATCTATTTTTTATAAAAAATATATTTTAAAAATCTATTCGTCAAAATCTATCAAACAAGATCTATATTAAATATCAAATTATTTAAAAATAAATTTTTAAAAATTATAACAACTTTTAGAAAAGCTTTTTATCTTTTGGCTTAAAGCCACTTTAAGCCTTTGGCTTAAAAGTCACATTAAGCTTTTGGCTTAAAAGTCACCCATATCCAAACCAAACAAACTTTGTGGCTTTTTGGCTTAAAGTAGCTTAAAGCCAAAAAGCCGGCTTAAATCCGGGTTGCCAATTGAACTCTATGTATACCTTCGAGGTTGGGAGTGGAAAGCATGTCTATTTTTGGCATGACAGTGGTGTGGGGATACAACCCCTTGCAGAGGTTTTTTTGATATTTTTGACTTGGCTACAGATAAAAACGCTTCAGTCTTAGATTCTATTTGGGGTGAATTTGATTGAGGCTTTTGAAACATCGGGTTAAGAAGTTAAGTGCAGGATTGGGGACTGAATCAATTGCTAAGATTGTTAGGACTTTTGTATGAGGGCATAGAGGAGCAAATGGCGGAGTGGATTCTGTGGGGTGGAGAGAGGATAAGAGAGGGCGCTTTTCTGTTAAGTCTTTGTACTAGTGCTTGCAGAATAGTAGGAGGAACTCTTTTATGTGGAAGAGTATTTGGAAGGTGAAAACTCCCTCGAAAGTGTCCTTCAGCTTGTCGGTAGTATATGGAAAGATTCTTACTATCAATAATCTAATGTGGAGCAGGTTGGGGCTGACCAATTGGTGTTGTATGTGTAAGAAGGATGGGGGATCTATTTCTCATCTTTTTCTTCATTGTGATCTTGCTAGGGAGCTGTGGGATTTTGTTTTGTCGATTTTTAGTGTTGATTGGGTTATTTAGAAGAGAGTTTCCAACGTTCTAAAAGGTTGGAAAGGGGGGTCGAGTTGCAAGGAGTAGGAGGAGAGAGTGTCTCTTAACTCCTTTGTGTTATGTAGTTGCTCTAGTTGGAGCAGCACATAAGATCTTTTGATGGGGTTGAGGTTCCGTTGTATAGATGGGACGGTGTTTTCCTTTCTAACTTGTATAGTTGGTTGAATGAGTGAGAAGCACTTTTTGTGGATGATACGATGGATTTTATAGATTTTTTTTCTGCCTTTTGAGGTTTTTTGTGGATGTTTTGTGGTTGTCCTTTTTTTTTTGTTAGGTGTTGTTTTGTCGTTCTCCTCTTATGTTTAGGGTGCGCTTTTCTTTGTAATTGTTCGGCATCCTCCTGATGTCATTTTATATCATTTTATTTACTCGTAAAAAAAATAAAATGTTGGTGCCGCCAATTGACATAATGTGATTGGGGTTAAATAGTTGTGCTCTCCATTGTGAAGATATGATATTCTATTGTTGAATTCAATGGTGCTGAGTTTTGCAAGGCAGTGTTTATTCTTTATATTTGTGTTGTATAGTTTGTTAGCTTATACAATCCTCTCTCTCTCTCTCTCACACACACACACACACTCTCGCACATTACAATCTTGAGATTGTATTGTTAGTGGAAATTACATGGTCTAGAATTTGCTGAGCAATTTCTGGTTTGTACTTCCTGCAGCTATGCCGGGGCTATTTTTGCGGATGCTTGTTTGAAGGGTCTTAATGGGGTTCCAGATGTTGTAGAATGTTCATACGTGCATTCGAGCATCACTGAACTTCCTTTCTTTGCTTCTAAGGTAATGAACCTCGAGTAACTGGGATATTTTTGATTTTGGATTTATAACTTTTTTAATTTATGCTTGAAATCTTTACCTGTGCCTACTGATTGTTCTCATATTTTAAAGCTTTTTTTGATGCTGTGGTCAAAGTTATTGTCAGTGAATATTTTCCATTTTTAGTCTCCATCTCTCTCTCTCTCAACCTGTAGAAAAAGGGTTGGTGGGGTGATATTTTACCTCCCTCTCATATTTTATTCTCTCCAATTGTATTTAAAAAGGGTTGATGGCGAGATAGAAAGATAGTGGCTGGATATAGAAGTATTTGTTACTGTATCACTTGATAATATGAAGGCAAAAGCGTAAAAGACAAGTTTTTGTTAATGGAATCTCCAGTGTCATTTTAAAAACTTCAAGGGAGGTCTTTGTATTTTCAATTAACCTCAAGGGAGTTCTCTGTATTTTCAATTAACCTCAAGAGAGCTCAATGTAATTTACCCTTATTATTATTTATTTATGGTAGCCTATGGCAGGGGGATAGCTGATGGCATACCTGAAACGTAATCATGTGGTAGCCTCTGTTGAGTATGACATTCAATTAAGGATGACTTCACTAGATTTTGGAACACATGCATCATAGACATTGTGGAACATGCTCCTAGATATATAGAGGATGCACATAGCAAGGCATGTTCTATCTTGTGTCCTTGGGAAGACGATGGACAATGTCTTGATGAAACGCATGTTCTATCTTGTGTGCCTGTGTCACCAATCAAGGTCCAAGTCCCATGGAGGGGTATCATACTCGAGAACCTTGAGCCTCAAACAAGCAGTGTAAACACCAAGGATTCTGTGACAGCTGTGGAGTGGCCTCAAGGTCCCTAGTCCCATGGAGAGGTATCATACTTGAGAACCTTAAGCCTTAAACAAGGAGCGGCGTAAACACCAAGGATTCTGTGACAGCTATGGAGTGGCCTCAAGGCCATGACACAGCCGTCTATGTCATAGCTACACACAAATCATCATTGTACCTGAAAACTAGCTGAAAGAGCTCTCTAGGCCTGCGCCTAGCCCAGACAAACATCGTTGCACTAGGCTGCATAATTGGGGCTAAGGCAGATGAAAATGAACTCTCTACTGAGTAAGATCCATTTCAAAATTGGCATATTTGCAAACTGTGGCATGGGGAGTGGTTGTTATGTCCTTGGTATCCTAGTCCCAAGGAAAACGCTCTGGGTGCTTTAGCCTACACTAAGGCCATGTTTGATTGGGGTATTTGGGGATGGGATTGGAATTCGGTGTCTCACAAGTGGGGGTTATGGTATTAGATTTTAGTATAGTGGGATTAAGGTATGAATTACATTTATACCCCTTTTCACATATAAAATACTTTTATTTTCAAGGGTAAATATGTAACTTTAAAAAATGACTTTTATCATTAATCTACTAATTCCGTGCAAAATAAAACATATTATTATATAGTTCACTCTCTAAAACAAACAAATAGCATGGATTTCATTCCTCACTACTATTCCCATTAGTAATCCCAAGGGACTAACATGGCCTAAGGGACTAACATGGCTTGACCATACCGAAAAGATAGGGTCGATGTGTCTTTATACTGGTGGTTTGTGCTGGGGCTAATATGTGGAGGCGAGGCTCCAATAATCTGTAGGTGAGGTGAGATCTTATGGCCGCAAAGGTAGGTTATACAACAATTTTAATTTGACTTCAATTTCTTAATTTTTGTGGCTGATTGTATGTGATATGTTGAAAGTTGAGGTTGTTTATATGTTGCGTCTAATAGACTCAGGAATGCTGAGACTAGGGGCAATAAGATCTTAGGATGTTGCTTGAGATGACTTGTCCAACCGCAAAGTAGCGGTTAGGTTGAAGGGTGATGAAAGCTGTTGATTAGTTTAAGTGTGTTGTTAGGTAAAGGCACTTGTATTTAGATGCACGAAATGACATTAATGGCTGTAATTCATGTTGGATAGGATGCGTACATGTTAGCATAGCCAGTACATATATCCCTTTCTCTTTTGATGTTTTGCCATGTCGTATGCTTGACTGTTCACTACAGAGCATCTGTATGAAGCTATTATTCCTGGAGAACACATCAGCTTCTGTTAGTTCATGATATAGGGTGCATTTATGGCCAAAATGATACAAGGTTTGTCTCCTGTTACCTTTGTTAAAATTGCTTAAATAAACAATTTTTACATCTCACTTTTAAAATTATTGTGAAGCCATATCATATTCCCCCACATCTTTGGGTTGTACCCAAAATTTTAAATATCGTTCATTATGTATTGTATCGGCCAATGCATAATGGAATTTTGGACCTCTAATCTCGATATTAGGTTATTTACCAATGTATCCACCGATACTGTCTAATATTAACCAATACATATATGTATCACTAATTCCAATACATATTCCGAAAACTGCAATTTAGAACCCTGGCTGTACTTGAATGTTGTTTTCGTGGGTTTGTCATTGGTTTTCGTGCATGATGTTTGTTGTGTGACATATACTTTGGGTTGTGATGAGTTCTTTTGACTTGGAAATGTTCTAAAATGTTATATCCATGACTGCAGGTGAGGCTTGGGAAGAATGGAGTGGAAGAAGTTCTGGCCTTGGGCCCACTTTCAGAGTACGAAATAGAAGGATTCAGGAGCCTGAAACCCAAGCTCAAAGCCTCTATTGAGAAGGGAATCAAGTTTGCTAACCAAAGTTGAATCAATAAATAGTAGAGAACTCATCAAATTTTGCTTCACATTCACCGGTGTTGTTTGATATATATGGTTGGTTGCTGCCAGAGGAGGCTAGTTCTGCTGTTTCCAGAAGATTAGAAGTCTTAATTTAGATGACATACTGCTAATAATATCCATTGAAAAGCAATCTGTTTTAAGTTTTTATGGTCTCTTATTTGAGAGTTCAGATATCAACTCTCTCTGTTCCCCAAGTTGGACACTTGAATGAGCCCAGCAGGCTGGCATTGTTTTTGGTGTTTGCTATTGCTTGCATTTTTCGGAAAGCACACAACACTTGTTAGGCAAACAATTTTCTAAACTTAATTTTGAATTATTTTTGAAAATTCAGCCAAAAACTATGTATGTATAAAAGAAGCATTAAGATAGTGCCACCTTATATAAAAATAAGGGTCATCTGCCGGTCCGTCCAGGTTGGCTTGGGCTGCACAATTAGTGCCCAAGCCTGCCATGGGTTATGCTGGACGGGCAATTTTTTATGCCGGGCTGGATGGGCTAGGCTTGAATGTAAATTGTTAAAGTCCAAGGTCTATTCGATGAACTTAGTTAAGACGGGCTAATTGGTGGGTTGATGGGGTTTTATAATTTTTTTGATGGAATTTATTTATTTTGTAAAGTTTATTGAATTTGTTATTCATAAAAAAAAAAAATTCATCCACTATCTTTAATTACGAGGTCAAATAACATTTGCTTAATTATTTAACAAAAAAATTATATTTACTATTTATTTATTTATAAATAAGTGTAATCTATTTACATGGTTATATATTTTTGTATGAATAATAAAGTCAACATATTTTACATGAATAAATTTGATTAAAAAAATATATGCAAATGAATTATTTAAATTAGAAAAAAATCAGTTTTTTATCATTAATTTTTTAGAGTTAGGCGGGCCCGCCTTTTGAATTGGGCCATTGGCAAGTCAAGTTCCAACAAGCATACCCAAACTTGGCCCAAGTGGGTGAGCTCAGCTCACTCGGGCATCGGGTTTGGGCCAAGTTTTAACTCAAAAGACCAAGCAAACTTGAATGGTTAAATGACAACACTTTATATAAAAATTTGCCTACGGCGTAAGCAAACCTCCACCAAAAAAATCATATCCATGCAAAAGAATCTACAAAATTTACCATAAATTGCTGTGCTCTCTCATATATAACTACAAAATATTTAAATAGTATTATTTAAATATTGGTTGTGTTCAAACATTTACTGCCACTAGCAACTAGACTACTGCTAAAGGGCGGCAATGCCAGATCTAGCTTGCTATTGCCCATCGCCATGCACAAAAAAGAAGGAAAATAATTCTCCTTTGGTATAAAAACCACTTTTCTCTTTTAACATGTAAATTTACAAAAACTGTCTTTTATATAAATTTATATGGTAATTTTCTTCGTAAAAAAAGCAAGTAAATTTATACAAAGGAGAGACTAATCTTCCTAACGATGGTATCTAACTTCACTACGAAGACAATCTAATCCGCATAATGACACGCCACCAACACCCTACAGCGTACTCTTTGGTGAAGGAAGCTCTGGAAAAACTGCAGGTAGACTAGACAACCCACTGGATGTAGAGGGTATGCAACCGGATGATCTTGGCGGAAAACTGAAGAAAACCTGGGTGTTGCTCCTTCCATTCGAAACAATCCATATAATGGAATCGAATTTTGACGTAAGGATGTGATATAAGCAACAAATCTACAAAACATTTTGAACAAGCTTCATCTCACTTAGTGTCCGAATCTGTTTCATTTCTTCTACCCAACAGGATGATCTTGGCGGAAAACTGAAGAAAACCTGGGTGTTGCTCCTTCGAATTTTGACGCAAGGATGTAATATAAGCAACAAATCTACAAAAACATTTTGAACAAGCTTCATCTCCCGAGTGACTTAGTGTCCGAACCTGTTGTATTTCTTCTACCCAACCGGATGATCTTGGCAGAAAACTGAAGAAAACCTGTGTTGCTCCTTCCATTCGAAACATTCCATATAATGGAATCGAATTTTGACGCAAGGATGTAATATAAGCAACAAATCTACAAAACATTTATCCCGAGTGACTTTGTGTCCGAACCTGTTGCATTTCTTCTACTCTTCTTTGCGTTAAAACAGTGGCTGTAAAATGCAATGACAGAGAAGTTAAACCTACAATCAGTACCTCGTTCGTTGCTGAAACTTGTAACAGTTCTTGGCAATTTACAATTTGCTCCACAAAATGATTTCTCCTACCCCCGTCACCATCGTTTCGAATCATCGTCATGCATGTTCATTTTGGCAAAAGAAACCTCCTCTCCTCTAAACTTTAGACTAACAAGTTGAAGTGGTGGTAAAATTAAGGGTGGGTTCTGAGTCTTCTGACTTCCCGAGTCACGCACCCTTTTGAGAATTCTAACAGAAGGCATATTGTTCTGGAGCCAGCGAACAAGGCATGTCCTCGTACAGCTCCCTCCCCAAAACTACCATCGTATGAGCAATCAGGATGATCTCTTCTCAAAAAACTGCAAGGTGGGTGCCAACAGAGATCATGATCCAGCTCAGCTATGTTCTGCCACATAATTATTGAACAAATTATCAACAATATATGTTAGCTAAAAGCTTGGGAAACTGCTTAAATTAGAATAAAGAAATAAATCACATGAGAATGATCCATATATTTGCGCAATTGCGGATCGTCGGCAAATGTCTCAAGATGAGAACTTTATTGAGCCATCTCTTGATAAAACTATATATTAGCTATCAGTTTTGCCATGGTTCATAAACTTCATATCAAAGTATTGTTTAGTATCTAGAGGTCAAATTCAGTATCTTTTTTTTTTTTCCTTCCTTTGGGATAGACCAAGTCTCTGTATCATCTGTTTCTTCCGTTATGCCGTTGGGTAAGTCTTTCGTGATTCATTCATGCAGCAGTATGCAGGCAATTTCATTATCTAGCAGTTCTAGAAAACTTTCCAGTTACAAGATAACCTTTATCACCAACCGGGCTTGACAGCACAAGCAATGAACTAACTTCACGGTCATGTCCGAGGACAAAAGGGGGTAGTTGCAGACAAGCTGCTGTGACGTCTCAAGCAACTTCGCCAGACAAGGTAGTGTAGAAAAACTTTTAAATATGAAATAGAGATCATAGCCATGAGGGGTAGTACGAGCAAAAAGAGGGGATTTAAACCCACAGGGTACACCTAAATGGAGTCGTCGAAACAAAGGTTTTAAGTTTTTTAAAAGATAATCATGGCAGCATTACCCACACCAGATCTTTCTTTGTCTAGTTCTCTCTCTCTCCGCCCAAACAAATGATGATATATTTGCACAGGACAATAAGTATCAACAAATATATATATAGTAGTGCTTTGATGATGTCTAGAATGCATTGATTGGCTGTGTTTTGCCATTTATGCTCACCAATCTTCAACACACAAGGAATACATTGCATTTACTAAATTTTGCATCCTAAATTGCTGATATTCTTCGAATGTGCTATTGAAAGTCTTCATGCCATGATACATGTGCTTACATTGATAAATCTCGTTTATGTCATAAAAAGAAGAAACTAAACTTCAAATGTTTATATGTTCTCTCTCATTTTGCGAATTCAATCAATGGAATCACTGTGCTTGAATTAATGTTGATCTATGTTGTTATGAAGGGTTTTATTCAAGTGAGTTTTGCATTTGAAAGATCTATATATTTTGCCCTCATGATATTTAAAATGAAAAACCCCAAGATTGATATCATTTCAAAATGCATTTGTGCTTAAATGTTTTAATTTCTAAATTATCTTTGAGTTGTATGATGCTTTTGTTTTTGTTTTTTGTTTTTTGTTTTTTTTGGGGGGGGGGGGATATGCTATGAACACAGGTTATTGAGCTTAAGCCATGTTTGGGCTTGCTAAAAAAAGGTAACTTTTAAGTTGTAGTGTTTGGCATCCCAAAAAAATCAACTTTTTTTTAAACATATTTTTCCAAAAGAACAAAACCTAATATTCCCATATCAAACAATCTTTTTTTTTTTTGAATGAGATAACTATAATACACACAATAAAAAGTGAATTCTATTCTCAAAATGTAGAAAAGCCAAAAGTTATTCCAAACACTACAAAAAGGAAAAAAAAGCTACACCAAACAATTTAACTTTTTTCTCTCTTCCCCCCCGCCCCCTCCAAACACTACAAAAAGGAAAAAAAAGCTACACCAAATAATTTAACTTTTTTCTCTCTTCCCCCCCCCCCCTAAAAAAAGCAAAACCTCTAAAAAGCCAATCTTTTTAGACAACCCAAACAAGCTCTTAATCGGAGTGATATTGATATAAATGAATGTTTCAATGTTAAATAAACACGTTGAACTTATTTTGAATCAATATTTCAATATTGAAGTTAGTTGGTATTTGGAAATGTTTTTGGAGCTAAAGTTTATTTTTTCAATATTATGCATTATGTAATCAACCTCATGTGGTGATGAAGTTGATTACTCTTTCCAAGAAGTCAGCTGCGTTGAAAAGCTGAACATGTACTCGACTAGGTTTTCCACAGAGCACAAGGGTGTTAAAAATTGATTGATGTAGTTGATCAGCTTTTGCTGTGTAGTCGACTATATTTTCTAGATTCAACAAAAGATGTTGAAGATCAAAGATGCAGTCGACCCCCTGATCAGGAGTTCTGAATTCTGAGGTTCACACTCAGCTTGCTCAACTGCTATGATTGCATTAATGCTCTCCAACCACCACCAACTGTCAAAATAATTGAAGCTCCATGTATACATCATCAAAAACACTTGAGGTTCAAACCTGAGGAGAAGATTAAAAATCAAATCAAGTGTTTCATTGAAAAACTTGAGCACTAGATTTATTCAATGAGCTTTTACTTGTAATATCCACTCATTTAGGGTCGTATCATTCTTTCCGCGCTATTCTTTGTTTAAAATGTTTATAAAAGAGTAGTTAAGCCATTAGAAATCCTTTGTGAGAGCTTTGGTTAGAAAACTCTTGAAGATTTTGTACACCAAAACAGCGGCAGTTTCGGAAATTTCTTTTGGAACAAAATACTTGTTGTGAAGGTTTAGCAAGCACTTGTGAAACTTTTCACTGTAAGAATATTTGAAGATAGTGAAAAATACTCGAGTAAGACTTTGAAGTGGGACGCATACTTGGCTTAAAACTAAATTACTATAAATCTCATGTTTGTTCTATTTCTCTGATCTCTCTTTGAATTTTCTTTGCATACTATATAGTCATTTCCATACTCAATGAGTCAACAATACTCCTAATTGTTGTGCATCTTATCGAATTGGTTAGATTAATGATTACCCAGTTCTATTTGGTTAATTACTTCAGTTTCTATTTGTCAACCCAATTCAACCCCTCCTCTCCCGTACCCCTCTTGGGATGCCTACCCCAGTAGCAAGTAGATTACCAGGCATAGAAAAAACAAAGAAATTTAAAATAATAACAATTGATCCAATACTTGTTAGAACTATGTGATCTGAAAATCTTACTAATCTGACAAAGAACAACAAACTCGTCGAGCTGGGAAACATTTTTCTATTTTTTAAAAATAAATAGCACGGTAAGTTGGTAACACTTCTTCGTTGTTACTCTTACGAAGGAGAAAAAAAGAGAGAAACAATCTCCATTTGGATTTACAGTTCTTGGTGATTTGATATGGCTGTCTAGCTCAGTCAGTCTGGATCAATCTTTCAAACATTGAAGGGAAACTTTGTCTTTCAGTTGCAAAAGTAGGGACAGAAATTGCAGGAAGAAAAGCTTTGAATTTTCAAATACGACAATCCCCAACTTTTGGGTTGACCAATGAGCCAAATTTGGTTTTTCCAATTGTAGATAACCCTACAACTGTGGAATGAATCTCTTTTAAAACAAAAATGCACTGAAGTAAGCTCAATTAGTTATTTATTTTCTTAACAAGTAACAAGAAGTTTATATAAAGGCAATAGGGGCAGTGGTGTCTCCAGGAATTTTTGTTGATAGGGTCATTCGGAATTTAATCATCTGTTGTTCGCACAATATAAACTAAATTAAGCATCTCAACTAACAAATAAATATACTTTTCATATATTCTTTCTGTTCCTTTTACAAAAATATGCAAATACATAAATTTTTATAATTACATTCGACGAGATTTCATGTTTTGAAATCGCTGTATAATAACCTCATTATCAACGGTATCAAAAATATCATTTTCAATATATGTAACCAAGCAATCAGTGAGCCACTGATCCCCCATCCGATTGCGCAATCGACTTTTTACATATTTCATACCCGAAAAAACTCTTTCTACGGTTGCAGTGGCGATTGGCAAAAGCAATGCAAGCTTTACAAGCAAATATACCAACGGATATATTACATCTCTCTTTCAATGTACATATTCATATTTAATATACATAGTCAAACTAAGATTTCTACAATCAACAAATGTTTTCCTTAATTTGTCCATATTCATACAACATTTTTTTTCCCAATTTGCTAATTTAGTGATTTCTACAACAATTTATCCATATTTATAAATTCTTAATCTCTACAATGTCAATATACAACAATCAGACAATCTCACCCAATGGCCAATGTAAAATAAGAACGCAGAAATTTAAACTTTTTCTCCAAATTAAAAATCATAAACCCTAGATTTTTAGGGTTTGAAATTCGAAATCATACCTTGGACAGAACAGCCAAGAGAAAGGGACCCGAGGGAGAGAAGCTGAGAGAATCAAAGAACCCTGGAAAAGTTCTGAATCTGAAGTAGAGAAGCCAAGAGAGAGGAGAGAGAAGTCGAGAGCGAGAGAGAACTTCAAATCTTGCTGGTCCAAGCAATGGCCGTTAGATCCGGCGAGCGGTGGTGCAACGGAGACGTCGTCGGAGGGCGAGGATGGGTCGAGAGCGGTAGAAGCGCCAGAGAGACAACGATGAAGGCTGAAGAAGAGACAACGAGGACAACAGAGAAGGGAGAAGGGAGAACGGGAGAAGTAGAAGCTGAAGGCTGAGAAATGTCCAGATTGTAATTGGTTCTGTTGGCGTTGGGGTTGGGATGTGCGTGAGGGAAGGGTTATAATTGGGTGTGGCTGTGTATGAAAAATTGGATGTAATTTATTTATAAATGTATAAAGTATTTGTAGATTATGTATTTAAAATTTATTTTTAATATTTAAATAATTTAAAAAATATATTTTGAATATATATTTATGGGGTCAAATAAAAAAATTTTATGGGGTCAAATATTTTTAAATTTTATATATATACTACAATAATAATTTTTTTTAAAAAAGTGATGGAGTCATTTGACCTCAGTTGAGAGGCAGTGGCGTCGCCCCTGAATAGGGAGATGCCACTAAAAATGTACAATAGAGGAGACGGCCAAAAAGAGCTCCCATAACAGTGTAAAACTATAAAACCCCTACAAAAAAATTACAGATATGACGACTCAATGAAACCAACCGTTTCAATAACTGAGGGCGTCCCACTCTTAAACAACTAACTATACAAATTACACAGGAGAACATCCTTCAGCCTATACAACAAAAACTCGATGCCATCAAAAGATCTCTTGTTTACTCTCCAAGCAAATCAACCACAACAAACATTAACACCCATGCCTTTCTTTGCCTCCTTAGGACCCTCTCTCTCTTCCAAGGTTCTAAATAACGGCCACTACGTAACGAATCGACCGTTACGTAACGGAATCTTAAAAGCCAGATCCCGTTACGTTGTATAAAATCGGTCGCACAGAGAAACCCCAGCGTAACTCCCGTTACTCCCGTTACATAACGGGTACCGGTAGTGTATCGATCTGTAACGGCCGTTACAAACGATACGGCCCCCCAATACACTGACAACTCAGAGAAGTGAGAACTCACCATTTTCTTTTTCGTTTGTCATCTTCGAAGCTTTCTGCTTTTCCGAACTCACCTTTTTCTTTCCTCTTCGAAGCTTTCAAATCGTCGACTTCAGTTCGGATCTAGTTCCAAGCTTTCAGCGTCGATTTGGATTGTCCATCATGCTGTTGGAGTTCAATTGGAGTTTGATTTGTGATTTCGGTGTTGCCGAGGTTGTGATTTGGGATTCAAGTGGAGTTCGCATGCTCGATTTGGAATTTTGGGTGATTTCGGACCTTCGATGGTGTTCGAAGCTTGCGTGCGAAGCTGCTGGTGTTCGAAGTTGCTGAAGAAGGCGTGGGAAGCTACTGAAGAGTTGTGGGCTGTTTGGCGTCGTGGTGTTTGGCGAAGTCGCCAATTTGCCTCATTCCTTTTTTTTTAATTTTTAAGTATTTTTATTATTTGAATTGGTATTTAAATTTTTAATTATTTTTTAAATTTATCATCTTCTAATTTATTATTATTATTATTGTATGTAATATTTAAATTATATATATACATTACCTCATTTATATTATATAAAGTAAAAGTAATATAAAAATTTATTAGTTAGTATAATATTTTTCATTTAAGTTGAATTATTCTTGATTTGATTATATAATATATAGTATAATATTTTAATATTATACAATAGTTTAATAATTTAAAATTTTAATATTGTTGTTATATAATTTATATATAATATTGTAGTTATTTGTAATATAAATATTTATTAGTTAGTATAATATTTTTTTATTCAAGTTGAATTATTCTTGATTTGATTATGTATTGTAATATTACTTTAGTAACTTTGTTTATGGTATATAAAAATCGTAAAATAATATTATTACGATAAAGTTATATGCCTTTTTTCGGCTTTTATGCTGCTAATTTAATATATAAAATATTAATGCAGAGAATAAAATCACAATGCCACGTGAAAATTCAGAGAATGTGAAAGGTTGGTTACTGAAGGAATAACTAGATTAAAGCAACACTTGACTCATCTGACGGGACAAATTAAACCGTGCTCAAATGTGTCAACAGAAATTAGAGAAGAAATGAAGAGACACCTCCGAGGCTAGAAGGATAAACAAATTGACAAGAAGAAGCAAAAGAAAGAATTAACTGCACAAATTAGAGCTTCTCAGCGACAGTATGGTGATGATGATGATGATGATAGAGGAGGTATTAATATTTCTAGTGATGATGAAAATCCTGAAATGACCATGGCAAGGGCGAGAAAGTGTAAGAAAATATAGAGAGAGAGAAAAGAAAGGTTTGCAGCACGTTTTGGGCAGAGATATGATACAGCAGTAGTAGCAGGATAGGTCCAGCAGGAGCATCAAGTTTGCCAAGATTGGGACGTCGATCTGCTAGTGATCGAGAAAGTAGTAGTATTGGTGACAGACAGCAGTGGGTAAATTCAAATACACCAGAAGCGAGATTAGCTGCAATGGATTCGATGTTACATCGAGATAAACAAAAGCAACAAAAAATGCCTACAAAAGTTATGAAGACTTTGAGAACAAGATTAGGCGGGACAGTTAGTCAATTCCTCATCTATGGTCGGCATTCAGCCAATATAATTCTCAATCCATGGTTTAAACCAATGTTGGATATTACCAGAAAAGTATGACCAAATGTGGAACTCCCTACTCCATATAAGGTAACTGAAGTTTACTTACCTAGGGAGTATGGGTTAATTAAAAAGTGGATTAAGTCCCACAAGCCTGTTTAGGAGGAGAGAGGCGTGACAATAGTGTGTGATGGATGGACAAGGCCTACTAGGAAGCACATAATGAATTTCCTAGTTTATAGCAACCGAGGAACAATTTTTCACAAGTCTATTGATACTACAGATGTGCCTAGCAGGACATCAAAATAATATTTGAGTTTACAAATTGTGATGGATAACGAAACCGCTTTGAAGCTTGCGGGAAAAAAACTTATGGAGAACAGGCCGCACCTGTATTGGACAGCTTGTGCAGCTCATTGCATTTATTTCATATTGGAGGATATTACCAAGAAAAATAGTGTGGTAAAAATGTTAGATGAAGCCAAAGAAATCATCAGCTTCATCTACCAATACAATTGGCTTGCGAATTTAATGAAGAAATTTACCAATAATAGGGAATTGCTACGCCTTGCCATCACGCGCTTTGCTACAAATTTCATTATATTAGAAAGCCTTGTCAGACACAAGGGTGGTTTGCAAGAAATGTTCTATTCTAACGAGTGAAGAAATTCTAAATAGGACATGGGCAGACATGGAAAGGGATGTGAAGTGCAAAAGAAAGTGAAGTATAAGGATTTCTGGATTAAAGCCAGTGAAATCTTGAAAGTGCAAGAATCCCTTGTTAAGGTACTTCGACTGGTAGATGGTGATGAGAAACTTACCATGGGTTTTATCTATGAAGCTATGGATAGGGCGAAACTCGTCATTCAAAAGGAATGTCGGTACTACAAGAATTATTGAAAAATAATTGATAAAAAATGAAATTTTCAACTGCACCACGACTTGCATGCAGCTGGTGAGTAAACTTAAATATTTACAATAACTAATTGAAAATTGAAATGTCATTGACATTTAAATCATGTGATTTGATAGGCTATTTTCTCAATCCACAATTCCAATGTGGGGAAGGTCTTTCCAACCACATGGAAGTTATGAACGGTGTCAGAAATGTCATACAAAGGTTGGAGTTTGACATTGACAATCAAATTAGAGCTATAAATTAAGTTAATTACTTAATTATCATATTAAATCAAGTAATAAATAATAATAGTAAGTGATATTTTGATAATAATACTAATGGCATTGTTGGTAATATTAATAAATTTTGCAGTTTCGAGGTAAACAATATTTTTTTGGTACGGTAATTGCCCAGCGAGCCGTGCATCATACAAATCTTGGTAATATAATAATGCAAGTTATGCAACAGTAGTCCACCATTATAAATTAATTTTTATATTTCTCAATTTTTTATTATTACTAATATGCATTTTTTTTATTTTGGTTAATATAGTTGAATGGTGGATCCATTATGGTACATCTGCTCCTGAACTTCAAAGACTTGCTGTAAAAGTGTTGAGCCAAACTACAACGGCCTTCATTTGTGAACGTAATTAAAGTACTTTCGGTCTCATCCACACTAAGACAAGGAATTGGTTGAAATACATGAAGTTAAACAAACTTGTCTATGTGTACTACAACATGCGACTGAAAATCAGACATGCTACAAGGAGGAGTCAAAAAGAGATATGTGATTATTTCAATCCAATCAATCTTGACTACATTTTTTAAGATGATCCACTTGCTCCATAGTTACAAGAGAGAATAATCAACATTAGATGGACAAGATAATTCTGATTGGTTGAACCTTGATGATGATGATCATGATGATGCAACTAACCGAGCATCAACTGAACAAAATAGCCCTTCTGCAAGTGCATCCAGCGCATCCAGCGGTGGCGACAATGGTTTGAATCCATTTAGTAGTAGCCATACTGATGCCAACTCACTTCCTGATGAAGGCAATGCTGGTGATAGTCAACATGAAGGTGAACCCTCTGAATATAGACATACTAATACCGATAGAAGCAATTCACCTTTTCGTGGAGAACCTGGGATGCATACCTTTTGTGATGATGAGGAGATTGGAAATAATACTCATTTGATGCACTACTGAAGGCGCAGACGTCGATCATCAGGCGAGACATGTGATAACTATGATAATTATCTTGTTATGCACCAGTTTGGCGAGCTTAGTTTTTGAGGGCAACTTGACCATTACCCACGAGGGCCACGACCACATCCCATGTACCCTTAGGGCCCTCAAGAGCCTCAAACTTTATACTATACTCCGCCACCCCCTCTCTACTACCATCCACCTCCTGCAGCTTATCATTAACCACCAATGGCTTACTATCCTCAGTATGATACGTCACAGTATGGTTATGGATTATTTAGGCCGCCCATTCCTTATTGTTATGCTAATCAGCCTCCTGAATCTTCAAGTAGTGGCAATACGATGGATACTAGAGGTAGAACCTCTAGTTACCGCCAAAGACGGCAACCACGCAAGCAAATTTATGATGATGATGATCATCATGATATTTATGAACCACGCCATTTTTTCTGGCTGTGAGAGGTGCCATTTTTCTTACTAAAATAAAAACTAAATGAATATTAGTATGTGATTTTTAAAATGATATCTTGTTAGTAATAATAATATGTTGAAATATTGAATTGTTATTTGTTAGTATATAACTATATTAGAATTTTAAAGCATGCAATCATGCAATCATGCATCATGCATGGCATTCACATTATCACAATCAATATTATTTTTTTGCTTGTCTTTGTTATAAAAAATTATCAATTAAATTAATATGTATAATATCATAGATACTTAGTTAAATTCTTTTACCATACAACAATATCGTATTTTTTTAAAATTTTAAAAACAACATAAATTTTAAAAAATATTGTGTGTCCAAATAGTAATTAACAACAATTACAAACATTCAATTTGTAATAAATAAAGTTAGAATATGCGTATCAATGAGTTTTATGCCATTTTCTAGCGCCTAAAAAAAATTCACGTCCGCAACGCCCGATTCTGGTTACGGGTTGACCGATACGCCCAATATCCATTACACGCGACCGTGACTGTTACGTCGGCCGATACTGCGATTTAAAACCTTGCTCTCCTCAAACTCACCACAACCACACTAACATCCCTATCAAAAACCCAATTCAAAGCAAAAAGCATCAAAACAATGTTCCATAGCTCCACAGTGGACTCGCAGAGAATGAGAAGACGACATGAGAGACTCCCTCCTTCTTACATAGACACAACACACATTTGTTAGAACCAAACCCTTCATAGATTATCAATAGTCAAGAATCTTCCCATGCACAGCCACCCAAGAAAAAAAAGCTACCTTTGAAAGAGCTTTTGCCTTCCACACGCTTTTCCATAGAAGGCTGCTCCTACTACTTTGAAAGAATGTAAAAGGATTTGACGCTTAAAAAAAAAAAAAAAACATGTGCTCACCTTTCCATCTAATAGTGTCCACTCCATCCACAAATTGATGGGTATACAAGCACCCCAAAAAGAAAAAGTTGGTCAGGCTCCTACTCCTACACATTTTTCCTTAGCCCAATATCCCAAAAGCATGAGTCAAAAGCCCTTGGGGCATAGTTCGCAACCAGAGCTCCTCTATCCATATCCAATGCAAAGACGTTAAGAAAAAAACTACAAAGGGTCTCGTTGCTGCGCCAACTATCAAAAGCTCACTCTATCATCTCTCCCCACCTTAAAAAAGATGTGTTGGGTAAAGGCATCCTAGACTCTACTAATACTCTTCCACACGTCTCTACCATAGGATTGAATCACGGGCATAGTACTCCACTTTCCTCTCAGGGAACCGTACTTGCTCTCAATGACTTTCCTCCAAAAGCATTCCCTCTACGACGCATGTCTCCACAGTTACTTCCCCACGAGGGATTTGTCGAGACTTCCTTCTTTCACAGGGGAGTAAACAATATCCTAATCTCTCCAAAACTTCTCTAACCTCCTAACAATAGACTCGGAATGATGTGAACTGACAAGAAATTAGTAGACTAGATAAGGTACTCATGAGACGAGTAAGCCTACCCCCTTGGATAGATATTGTTGCCTTCACCCAGCCAATCTTCTCTGAAATATCTTGAAAATCCCATCCCAAATGGCTCTCACCTTGGACGGTGCGCCCAATGGGAGGCCTGAACATGTAATTCAAAGGGCACCAATCCTGCACCCTAAAATAGAAGTTGGGGTACCTAATTCGAGACTTCGCCAACTGAGATAATCTCTGACTTGACTAAGTTCACCACAACCTTCACACAACATCAAAGCAAAGGACAACTGAGGGGCCCGAATTGACTCTGCTTGGTACCCATAAAACTTAAGTGTCATTTACAAAATGATGGGAAACAAACATTGAGCTATCCTGAACTACGCTAATCTCAAACACTTGCAACACCTCAACCTAAATTGCTCTCCTGATCAAACAGCTTAACACCTCCATAACAATGATGAAAAGAAAAGGGATCTCCTTGCCTTATTTGACCTCTCGAAGTTTGAAAAAATCCCGCCTAAGACCCATTGACCAAGATCGACAAAAAGGTTGTCACAGTACAGAATTAAAGCCATGCCCTCCATTGCTCATCAAAGCCCTCACCAGATATGGCCCTAAACTCCAAGTCATCAAGACGGGGCCTCCACCCACCTTCCTCCTTTAACAAAGAATGATAAAAGCCTACAATACACTCCCTGAGATCCTCCTTAGAGTTAAGGACCCCGTCAACCCGCACATGCTCATTCACGTTGTTCTTCTATGAGCATTGGCCACCCTATGAAAGAATGATGTGTTCTTATCGCCAACCCTCAACCATAGAGCCTGAGATTTGTCTCCAACTAATCTCCTCCAAGTCCAACTTGGCTAACCTGACAAACCCCCTTTCTAGACCTCCCATTGACCCCTCTCCTCATCAAGAACCCCTACCCTCTTCTTTCTTGTCAAGACCATAGATATTTGCAAGAACCCTAGCCTGTTGAATCTCCAAAGCACCAAACTCCTCCGCATCCCCCCTCTTCAGCTCTGCCTTAAGTAATTTCAATTTCGTACCAACGACATAAGATGTATTTTCCACCACCCCAAAGCCATTCCACTACGAAACAACCCTCTCCCTAAAAACATGTGTAACTACCTATTTCAAACCTAAAATGAGACCTCCCCTTGTGCACCCCCAACTATCCAACAAGATATGGGTATGATCTGATAGGGACCCCAGGAAGGTACACTGTACAACTAAAGACAAGTGCTCCTCCCAAGTTGTGGACACCAAGAGGACTCTGATTGCTACACCAAGTGAAGCCACCTCAGCAATAAAAGAAGAAAACAATCTCATAACTATGGAAATACCTCTACAACCCAACCTCATAAACAAGCCACATTAAAATATCCGCTCCACCAAGGTGAGTCCCATCTGAAGGCAAACTGCACTCAAATTCTCCCCAAAATCAACCCTCCCCAATCATTTACAGGCCCATAAACTACCATGAACACACCCACCAAAACCATCATCAAGACTGGTGAAAAGGAAAACCAACGAGAGAGAACCATCCTCACACACCCATGGTTGGCAAAAAGCTCCAACCCACACACCTGCTGCCGCACCAAATGCTATGAACTATAGCATCTAACATACTCTCCAACTTGGTTTCCTACAGATACTCCCAATCTGGTCTCGAATCCCTCAGACATGACTAAATCCCACCTCCCTTCGCCTCCGAAAGCAATTCCCTCACATCCTAGCACGTCAAACGACACCCCTAGCCTCTCACATATCATAATTAACATAACAGAGAAGGTTCCCCAACCCCCTACCTGCCCTTTTTCTCCTGAACTATCCTTCAAATTACTGTCACGGGTTGTTCCCTTCCCATGTCTTGCCTCCAATGCACCAAACAACGCCATGACCTCATCCTCGTCCTCAAAACCATCAAAGTAGACTCCCAAAAGCTTACTTTTTATCTAATATCTTCTTCAGAACCCATTTTGACACTACTCAGCTGGACATCCTCACATTAAAACAAGCCATCACCCATTCTATGAAAAGGATCTAAGCTCCCCAGAGGTAGACAATCCAACACTTCCATTGCAGCCCATTCCCAAAGACAATATCAGGTTCCCCAAAACGCTCCATCCTCAAAACTCCCCCAACCCCAACGAAACACTCGCCCCACACCCCAAACTCTTGGGGCAAACAACTCTGTGCCATATTTGCACAACCCAGTGAAGAAAAACAAGAGGGCGAAGGACCCAAAACAGGGACTAGAGAAAGACAAGCTTGTACCTTATCCGGCAAGTTGGCACTCCTTGTCTGTCATTGGTCATCAAAAAACCCCTAAACCACCACCGCCATCATCCCTCGGCAAGGAAATGCACGTCGTCATAGAACATGCCTCTCCCAACCCACTCAGGAACTATTTTGCAGGCCCCACATCTAACGAATGGAGGGTCATTGTCAGAACTGCCAACATTGATTGAGCTCATCGGCGCTTCCAATTCTGACCCCGCCAACCGGTAAGTCACCCCTGGATCCTCATCTCTACAAGAGCAAGACCCTGATCAACCGATACCATCTCCAAAGCGCATTGGGCCACCTAGCGCCAGGGCCGATGTTGAACAAGAAGGCTTAAGCCTGAACTAGTTGGTTGGGCTCCCCGTAAACAATCCATCACCTCCTTTCCTTTGTCCACATTAAATCTGGTCTTTTATTTGCGCCAAGGTCTTGGCCCCACTCCCTCAATCCTTTTGCTGCAAAGACAAATGGCCCAAATAAGGCCTATCACCCCGACCTGATCATGACCCGGTCTGTTGGAGGAAGATCCTAAATCACCAGCTGGATTGCACACTGTTAAAAATTCCATCTTTCAACTTTAATTTGAAACCAAGGCTTCCAGAAAAGCCACGTGGGCTACCAAACTGTCAACTCCTATGAAACCCCACTCTCCATATTGAGGTTGCGACGCGCCATCATCTTCTTCCCTCTTTTCTATGATAGTTCCAATTTCACATGTTCATCTTTTGCAACACCCGACCATGGTTGAGAAGAGCTCCGTTGGTACTCAAACCTTCCATCCCATCTACACCCACAAACTCAACAAAGCAATAAGCTCCCCAACCCGCTCTGATCGTCGTCGAAAAATCCCCAGCCCCACCTCTAACCTTGATCTGAGCTCACCGAAATAAGGCCTAGCTGTTGTATCATCATCCACCTGATAAACCCTCTATGTAAGTCGCATATGGCCCTGAATACTTTCAAATCCAACAGATGAGCCAAAAGTGCCAAACTCTTATCCAGCACTCAAGGGGATCCAACCTGAGCTTATAGGCTTCCTTCTTAGAAGGAAACACAAATAAATAAAAAACTCCGATTTCATAAAGGAGCTCAATGCTAGTCAATACCTCTCACCTACAATTCACCTTTTCTTTGATAGCAAGGGCAGACAGGATAGGGTTTGAATCCCCACACCCCAAACAGCCCACCAGGCACCAGCTTAAGAAGTCTACCTTCTCCTTTGAAGAGTGAACGTCAACCTCGAAATTGCAACCTGAGCACCTATCAACGTTAACCTATACTCCCTTTTGATCAAATACACACTTCGGTCGCTTTCAAGAACGATAGCTCCTGTAGAGCTAACAGGGCAGAGACTAGGACGATGTCCCAATTTCTTCTCATCAACGACAACACACACCTCCACAAAATAACCACTCTTGTTCCTCTTGTTCTAGCAAAACACAGATTTAGGACCAAGCATCCACTTACCCAACTCACCTACACCTTGCTAGAGCTTTGTAGCCTTGAGTAATGAATCTACCAACCATATTGCAATAGCTTTGGAGACCAACAACCCTCTCGATAATAAAATTCCCATCCTCAAGGGCCAAATCAAAAGACTTTCAATCAATCTGAATAATCCTCCTAATAGGAGGGCGTCTTAAAAATACCCCTCACTGTTGCCATTCACAAGGGATGAAGATACATCCAACTAGTTATTTATCTAAAAAACATAACGCAATCCACTAGATGTCATGTTCTTTGCAAAATATATATAGAACAGAGTTGTCAGAAGATTCACGATAAGATTTGATTTTTCTATGCATGGATCAATGTGAAATCATGAGTGATTTTATTTTGATGACGAATCTTAAGAATTCATGATTCAACACCCAATTCAATTCACAATTTTCAATTCATGCGACTCCTGAAACTATCAAGTTTGATAGACTCCAAACCCACCTTCTACCTCTATTTTTTTTAATTAAGATGACATGATCCAACTTCATGGAGCGTTTTATGCGCAAATAACCAAAACCCATGTATAATTGTTTTCGTCAATTTCGCGATTAGAAGATTTATCAGGATCCATCCATATTGAACTTTATTTTAACCCCTTTTTCATGGGGGGACTGAAATAATCAAAAATTGTTTAAAGCTAAAAATAACTAGTGCCAACGAATTCACTCTTCGTTGTTTTGATGAAATAAACATTGGTTTAACTTCATACGAGTTAAATTAGTTGAACACATCGTTCCATAATTTGCCCCCACCCCCCCCCCGACCCCCCGA
>JAOTRH010409363.1:0-34808 GCA_034768845.1 Heliamphora exappendiculata
TTTTTCATGGAAATCAATAGCCACTCATGACTGTTGGTTTCCAGGCTTCAATTGCAATTGAATGGCCAATTCAATTGCAATTGATCCAGCTATTGAAATCTGAATTTCAATGGCCAATGAAATTCACA
Organism: Heliamphora exappendiculata; assembly: GCA_034768845.1. Taxonomy (NCBI): domain Eukaryota; kingdom Viridiplantae; phylum Streptophyta; class Magnoliopsida; order Ericales; family Sarraceniaceae; genus Heliamphora; species Heliamphora exappendiculata. The sequence continues at coordinate 129 of JAOTRH010409363.1, forward strand.
GATTCCAACACTAAATACTCCTAAGAGTCTTGACAGCTTCAATTTGGTATAAAAAGTCATCCAGCGAAAACAAAGAGCCCTTCTTGTTTGCAAAACCTTTACTTGGATACATGAGCCACCGGTGAAAAGGGTCCGGGAGAGATCCAGGGCTTACCCATTCAGAACCCCACCAGCGCATTATGTTGCACCACACTTTCCTGGCTTTATGGCAGGTTAGAAAAAGGTGGAAACTTGACTCCACAGCTACACCACAGAAGCTACAAAGGGAGGAGCTATTTGAGACCAGGATGCCTCTTTTCAAAAGCAAATCCTTAGTGGTTATTCTCCCTTGTACTGCTAGCCATACAAAAACTTGAACTTTTGGGGGGAAACTACTTTTCCAGATCCTTTTTAGGGGAGAAGGAGAAAGGCCATATGCTTGGATGATAAGCCTGTACAAGAACTTAGGGAGAAGGCCTCACTCTTTTTAGCTAGCCATTTCATATGGTCTCTCTTGGCAGGATTAATAATCACGTCCCCTAACTCTAGTGTAAATGAGTTAGGTCCCATTTTCCCATTCGAATAGGCTTCTTTGGAAAGTCAGACACCATTGTGTGTGTGTGTGTGTGTGTTTGAGACCTCAGCTTTTGTTTGAGTAGTCTGTGATATGTTATAGGACTGGAAGCATTTTATGTTGGGGGGTAATCCTGATCTTCTTGCAATACCTATTTCTATTAGTAAATTATTTTCTTTGCTGATATAATAATTATATATTAAAAAAAAAACTCTTTTCATTGGTAAAGTAGTGTGTAAATGTAACTATGAGCCTTTTTTATCAGCAAAAAGAAAATCTTATTAACTCAAAGAAGATTACAACGAGATAGCAAGGATTTAGTAGCCTTAGAGAAGGTGTTACGTACTTAATAAACCATAGCTCGACTATTTTCCACTTTCGTTATTGTCATCTTGATTACCACTGCTGGAAAACTCGAATACTAATGCCCCCTGCTTGTGTGTATGAAAAATAAAAGAAAACTTGAGCATGTGAGTATAGGTATGGTTCATTTTATTTCCGAATGTTCAATGGCGTACTTAACATTTTATGTTTACATTTTACTTAACAAGGTATGGTTCATTTTCTTTCCGAATACTCAATGATGTAAACATTTTATGTTTACGTCTATGATTATATATCATGGTGTCAAAACCATCTATTTATTCGTTCTTACATCTTCAGCTAACTAATTGAATTTTTCCTGTACTGACTTAATCTCAGCATGCTCAAAACACTTGAAAGGTATGAAAAATGCAGTTATAGTACACCGGAAGTTGATCGCTCAGCCAAAGAGAATGAGGTACGTACGGAGCTTATTATACTTTAATTTCCCATTAATACGTGAAGGTATTTTTGAGTCCTCTGTGTGTGCACAATATAACAATTAAATTGAAGAGATTTGTAGGCATCTGATCTCCATTTCTAGATGTGATTAATTGATAATCTGATACTGTTAATTTTCTTTTGATAGCGGATTGTGATTACCTGTTGGGCCCTTTTTTTATGGATGACTTTTCCATGATTTGCTTCTTATGACTCCTACAGCAAAGTAGCTACAGAGAGTACTTAAAACTGAAAGCTAAATACGAGGAACTACAACGTTATCAGAGGTATTGAACCTCCATGAAACATTATTCGCAGTTCATTTCTGAATGTTGGTTTGACTTTTCCAGTAATCCTATGGGTAGATGAGTTGGTAAGGGGTCACTTATAGAGGTGGAAGTATTGGGTTCAACTGTTTTTAACTTTTTGGGATCAACTGTACAAGATTATTATGGTTCTCATGGGTCTCGAATATGTCCAGTCTATGTGCTTAGTAAAGCACATAAAGACCCGAGATTTCTTTGAAGAGATTCTCGTCATCCAAAAAGTTTTACTTTTCAGATTTCTGGGTTGTTTTTATTTTGAAATTTGAATAGCTAGTTTCTCCTTCTCCTTCCTATTTTTTCTTTTTTCATCCTACATAAGCAAGCAGTTCTGTTGTTCAGTGAGCACTGAATTCATGTAATTTTAATCCTTAATGTTGTAGACACCTTCTTGGTGAAGACCTTGCCCCTCTAGATATCAAGGAGCTGGAGCATCTTGAGCATCAACTGGAAACATCAGTGAAGCAGGTTAGGTCATCCAAGGTAACCACTTTTTGTTACATGCATTAATAATTTCTCCAAAGTTAAGAAAATGCTTAGTAGACTTTGATGTAAATGTTATAATATAATTTTTCTGAACAGGAGCTGAATGCTATTTTCGCCTTCTCAATTCTCAATAATTGAACTTTGTTCATGATTAACAACCAAAAACCGTTTCAATAAAGCTTTACCTTAACGGGTCAAATTTGACTTGTTCGATTTTCTAACAACTGTTTGGATTGATCTTCAAAGCATTATGCATCATACTTGAAACTATTTTTTTTTTTTGGGTAATTTAATCATACTTGATCCTTGCTATCATTTAGTTCATCTTCATAATAAGCTTAATTAGATGGCTGAACACTAGAACTTCTTAGTTATACAAACACTTGATGAATCTAGAATCTACACTTCTCTCTCCCCGAATGAATACTAATAACCCCTTTGATTGTTAAACTTAATTTAATGAACCAGCTGATGATGACTATTGTTTTCCTACCTTTCCAAAAGTTTATCATTATCACCAACACTATAATTTCTCATTTTGCAACTTCTTTTCTTTTTGTTTTCCTATCCAAACTCCTTGTATCCCATTATTTATATAACTATGCATTTATTTACTAAACATATGCATATATAAATTAAGTCTCAAAAAGAGAGAAAGGTAGGGAGGGAGAGATAGAGAGACTGCTTAGGTGGCACTTCATACAGAAGAACAAGTTGGTTGAACTTCCATTCTTTTCTCTTTCTTCCCTTCTATTAATATTATTGTATCAGGATTTTAAATCACAATATCGATATCGGTATCAGTATTGGTATTGGTATTAACAATATAATTGTGTATCGGATGATATTGAATAGTATCGGTTTATACAAAAGAATAAAAGAATTATATAATTTCGGCTTACCTACAAAGAGGAATAATCGTCTATTTATATTGATGGAGTAAGTTTACAAAAAAAATTAAACATCTACAACATAGAAAAGAAATAAAATAAAAAATAACATCATAAATTAATTACAAAATTTTAATTTCTTAAAAGATATTATTTCCTATTCTCCCGCATAAGCTAGGACAAATAACACTATCGAAACAAAACGGTAGCCCCCAAACTAAGAACAAGAACAAGAACAATGCTACCAGAAGAAAATTATAGCACCAAACAGGTACGAAGACAACAATGGTACCGAAAAAAAACGATAGCTCCCCAAGCCAAGAACAAGAACAATGCTACTGGAATAAAAAAGACAGCTCCCAAAATCAAGAATAAGAGCAATGCTACCGGGACAAAAATGGTAGCCCCAAATAGGTACGAAGACAACAAAATAAGGGTTTACCACATTAAAAGATCACATATTGAATGTGGTGTGCAAGACGGCACTTAATCAAGCTGAAAAAACCAAAAAGAAAACCAAATCTGGAAACCGGTGTTCTTGCACACATAGTTAGGTGTGAACCAAAGCTGTTAGGAAGTTGACAACGATGGGGATCTAAAGAGTCACTAGCGTCGAAGGCGATGATATCGAGGTATGATTCTCGCAAGGTGTATGGCAGCAATGGCGAACCAAATTGGAGCCGACATCGATGGGAATGATGATGAGGTATGGTTGTCGATGACGATAGTAAGGTTTTTGAAAAATAACGACAACGGAGGTGTCGAAGGGGGACAATAGCGGCACTGACGATGTCGATGGGGGATGATGGCGACTGGAGGTAGTTTTTTTTTCTTCTTCATATTTTGGCTTTGATAATGATACCAAAAAAAAAAAGAATAGTATAATTTTGACTTACCTACAAAAAGGGATAGTCACCTATTTATATTGACAGGATAAGTTTACAAAAGAAATTAAAAATCTTCAACGTAAGAAATAAATAAAATTAAAAATAATATCATAAATTAAGAAATTTTAATTTTCTAAAAAATATTATTTCCAATAGATACATCGATAGATATCGATATTGGAGGTACAAAATTTAAGTGTCGACTGATATAATCCGTAATAAACGATATTTAAAAACTTGACTTGTATATACTTAATTGTTTATTTCTTTACAAAACTACCGAGATAACACAATCTTATTACTTGGAATACACCCTCCAGCCTATAAGCGAACCGAACCAGGAAAAAGTCAAGCTCTTAAAGTTTGGATTTGTTTTAGAATTGAACCTACCACTTCTCTCTTAGGAGTTGTCTCTTAGAAATTGTAGTTTGGATAACGTAACTAGAAATTCGAAATTTCGTATACACACGCGTTTTTATTAGGGAAACTGTCATGATTTTTTGACATAGATTTTATTAGAACTGTCTTGATTCTGTGACAGTTTTAACTGTGATTCTTACCTGTTTTGCAGACCCAGTTCATGCTTGATCAGCTTTCTGATCTTCAAACCAAGGCATGATCTCCATGAATTAGAAAGTTAATTTTCTTTAATTTTGGTTTTTATATGTTTCTATTGTTCACAAGTTATGATTTTTTGACTACAGGAAAGACTGTGGCTTGAAGCTAACTCGACTCTAGGGCGCAAGGTAGTGATTAACATCTATTCTAATTCTTAAAATATGATCACACATTATGTGTACAAAATTAGGCTAGTGGCATACTATCTTTGTCAATCTATGGTTGTAACTCTTTCTTATACTAGTTTAGTATCATTTTTATTCTTTACTTTATTGTGATTTTATATTTCAATAGAAAACTTAATTGGCAAACAATCTACTAAATTGGTATTGGGGAAGTCTATTATTTTGAAAAGAAACTATTTTTAAAAAAAGTACCAACACTATGTTTCCGAGATTTCGAAAACTATTCTCACCGACAATGATTGCAGTATGAAAATGGTAGATGTTTCTGTTTTTAAAAAAAGCGATTTCTCTATATTGTTTTACAGGATTGTATATCAAAATAGCAACCAAACTAGGGTTTTAGGTATCATATTGACAACTCTATCATGTTTTACATGATTGTATTTATATTGCTGATGCTTATCATATCAATTATGTAATTTTAGATTTTTTATATTGACATTTATCTATGTATTGGTCAATAATATCTGATATCGATCACTACATGCATAGAGGGACCCAATGGGAGATTAGTGGTGGTGGCCGACCCCTAAGTTTGGAAGGAAAAAAAAACTCAATTATTATTGTAGTATTTTGTTCAAATTTAACAAATTTATGTAAGTTATTATTGTCGCTTGGCAGCTCGATGAAATCTACAGCCAAAACCACCTCCGAGCATCGTGGGGTGGTGGCGGGCACGGTGGTGGTTCCTATGACCACCATCACCATGCTCAGTCTCAGGGCTTCTTCCAGCCCCTAGATTGCAATGCCAGTTTGCAGATCGGGTATTTTCTCATCTTTTCAAATCTATGTATCTCTAGTCTCCAAAGTTTTCTTCAATTGCTATCTTGAAAGAAAAAGCCTATGAATACAGATTTCAATCACAGATTAGTGTTTCTTATCGGTAACAACATACAATCTTACCAGTAAGAATTAGTAATCCGTGCTTAATTCTGTATTTTAAATTTATGCACGTAGTTGAACTGATTTTGAAAGTTAATTTTTAACAATAATTTTGCAATTCAGGTATGACAATCCTGACGTGCCAAACCAGATTAGTGCTGCAACTCATGACCAAGCCGCGAACGGGTTCATACCCGGCTGGATGCTATGAGAGTTCCCCGCCCTAGAAAAAACATTTTCCCAGTAAATGCCTTTTTCGTGATGAACATAATATAAAGTCCATAACTACGTCATGTTAACCTGTAATAATTAACAAAACAGCCTCGGGTGATTTATCGACAATTGTGTAATTCTTGGATCAAGACATGTTAAGAACTTATGAATCGTTATCAAATTTGAGAAGCTTGACTCGTCTATGTTGTTGTTGTTAAACAGTTGAGAAGAATAATGGTGAAAATATCTATGTAACACAAGCATATGATGTTGAAGGATCATAAAAACTTTGTGATAATTTGTTTTAAATTTTTTTTATGATTTGTTTGATAATGAAGTTTTTTGAGACAGAGAAATCAAAACCTTTCAGATTCTTGTGTAAACAACTAATACTGTTATGCAGGGATGGATAGGGCATAGGACCAGTGGTAAGCCCCCAATGAAAATGTAAAAAATACCATTAATACTCTTTTATTTTTGTATTTCTAAAAAAATTATTGCATGTGTCTATGAGAAAATATAAAAATACCTCTAGTACCAGATGCATTAGACACTAGTACACTATCCATAAAGACTTGTACATGTGGGTGTGCTTAGTAGAAAAGGTGGGCACTTGATTGGGAAAATACTCTTCATTTTGTGCTCCCAGTGAGTTGAAATTTCTGGGTTCACTGATAGTCTCCAATGGCTATTGAAGCTTTAGATTTCCTTTTTCTTTTACTTTGCAGCCATCTATTTCATAAATACTTAAAATTTTAACTCGGGCTTTTGTTTGGAGATTCTACCTCCTAAAGCAAAACAAAAAAAACAAAAAAAAATGGAAAATAGAATAGAAAAGCAAAAAGAGAAGGATTTGTTTGGCGATTCTCATATGTAGATTCTTTTCCTTCAATAAATCTATTGTTGTGTAGGCTTTTTTTAAGTCTATTATATTGTAGTATGATTTTTTTTTTCCTTCTTAGAAAAATGAGGTGTAACAAACGATGTTCTAATATCATGTGAAATTTTTCTTACTTAAGAAAAAGCTGCATGGCATAGACCCCAAATATCAAAAAACAACCCCATGTGAGTGGAATGCCAGAGAATAATTACACATCTTTTGGATGCATAACGAGTGATCACTTATATGCAAGAGAAAATACTTTGCCTAATATTGTAAACTTTACCTTTAGTACAAAGTTTTTACAACATGATAATGCTAGATTTGAAAACATTTAGATTATTGGCATTTATATAAACTCTGTTCAAAAATTATTGGTTCTCAAGGGAAAAAACAAGTGGAGCCTCAAAACCCACTTGTAAAACTCTGGTGCAAAACTCTGATTGGCCCATGGTATCAATGTGTACAATATAATAGACTTGGTTCTACAAGTGGGTTTTTCATAGTGACTCCACATAATCGTATTACAGCTTAAGGAGTGAGCGCATGTAGCTCCCAAAAAACTCCACTTGTCTCTTTCTTTGGGGCATCTAATAATTTCTCAAATGCAAAACTCTGATTGGCCCATGGTGTATCAATGTGTTAGACATGAAAATCTCGAAAGATTTAACTTGGATGAAATAGTTTGGTTTCATTTGACGGTATGGTGTATGAACCTTCATAAGAATTCTAGTTTTATAATAATCAAAGACCATATTTCAATTTTCTTCATAACCTCCATTCCATTTTGCAAATTAGCTTGTGTTTGACCCAATTTTTTTTTGTAAATTTTTTAATTTTTTAACTTTTGTATAAAAAAATAGATGTAAAAAATATTTTAAAAAAAAACTAGTTGATTACAATGGAAGACAAACAAGTAGACTTTTTAAAAAACTTTTAAAAAAAATGTTCAAAAAATAAAAAACTAGCCCAAACAGAAACTAAGAAGATGGCTTATTTCCTTCAACCGTTTGTTGCCTGCTTTGATTGTTACTTGAATTTTGAACTTTATCAACTATCAAGATTGCATTCTCTCCTTTTTTATTTTTTTATTTATTTAACAAACTCGCTTTTAAATTTATCATAAGAAAAAGTACTTTGTATTTTTGCCTTCTTTTTTTTTAAAAAAAAAGAAAAAACTTATTTCCATTCCAACCAAGATTAATTGATGCAGCAACACAATCGTTCATTAAGAAATGAAAACCTCCATTCCATCTAAGAAAAAGATTCGAAGTAACCCACAAACAGGACATGTCGACACAAATGTAAACCTTTTTGATATTTAACAATAATTCATGATAAGTAGGATTCCCCTTCTTCCCACCCCTCCCCCTTCAATACCATGATTTGTCTCTAAAATACATATATTAATAGTTGTTCTGTTTGAACCTTCCATTTTATAGGTTTCAAATAAATATTCACAAATTACAAATACACAAGTACCCCATACCTGCATACAACAGTTCCTTGCTTTTAGTCTGCTGATTCAATAAATAATCAGGAGATATGATCAATTGAAATTGTACAACAGAATGATTTGCAATATCGGGATCACCAGCAGTGGTTCAGTTAGGCCCTCCCATCGTCATCGTCGTCGTCGTCTTCGTAGTTGCAATCGCTACCATAAAGAAAATGTTCCCTGCAAATACGAATAACAAGTTCATGAGGACACTAGACAATTTTGAGTGCATATACTCTGAGGAACATTAAAACACAAAAATATGAATATAAGAAGAAAATTTTAGCCAAAAGTTTAAAAAAATAAATTTTAACGCGCAAATTCCATTAACAAAAATTTTAACGCGCAACGTCCAATTACGTGATTTCTTCCAAAAATATCCTGCAAAGAGATAAATTTATCTGTTTGCATATCAACACAGATAATGCAAACAGATAAATTATTTATGTCTAACAGATAAATTATTTATGTCTGCATATCAACACAGATAATGCAAACAGATAAATTTATCTGTATTCTTCATATATGTTTTGAAAAGAAACAGATAAATTTGTCTGTGTTCTTTATACGTACTTCCAATAAAACAAATAAATTTATCTGTATTCTTTATACATATTTTCAAAAGATACAAATAAATTTATCTATTCTAAGGTATTTTTGTTTCAAAAGAATTTTACGCGTTAAAATTTTTTTGAAGATGGACCTTACTCGTTAAAAAATCTTAAAGTAGATAAAAAAACAGTAAACGGCTTATAAATTACACTGTTCACCAATTTTTCGATATAAGAAATTGACCAATATGAAATTGATGAAGAGAGCGCAATCCAAGGTGTAGCAGTACAGACTTTCAGAGGGCCTTGATCTGAAAATTAGCAAAACAATTCATGCTTGAAAAATTACCTTTTCGTGCATGCAACAGGGAGAAAGGGGGACTGCAAATTCTTTTTCACCAGTTCAAATCTAGGCGTTGCCTAATCAATAAATGAAATCTCCTGTTTTGTTCCGCTGATATAACTCTTCTGCTAATATAACTAGCCCAAGAAAAAGGACTATTGATTCAGTGGTTGAGCACTCATAGACCCTCTTGAATTCCAACCCTTCTATCACTATACTTTTCTCTTGCATCTAGAATTCAGGGATTAAAAATAAGAAAACTCCAGATCTGATGCTTAGAATCAATCAAATAACAAAACAAGTCACGGGATTATGACCAATTATTTAAAATACTTGAAAATGGGCCATCACCCAATGTTAGTTCCACCAAAGTGGAGTGCTAGGTGAGGGAGTTGATTTCTCCCTTTGTTTACTTACGTATTATTGGAAGACAACATCATTTGAAGCTTAAAATCCACAGTTCTGCTTAAAAACCACATTCAACTTTAGGGTATGAACAAGGTCCTTGTTGAGCTTTTGGATAGGGGTATAGAAGGGGAATGTGCACAGTTATTAGCACTCTCTGTAAGTCTTCACCTTCTATTCTAGAGAAAGAAAAAAACAGAAAAGATTCAAAAGATGAATCATGATGCATTAATTAGAGTTTCAGCATTTCTTTAGAACATCAAGTTTCCAATAATTCATTCCATTAACAAGATCAGGCCGACAGTTAACAAGAACACCTTTGTAAGGACACAGAAGTGCAGAAGTTTCTACTGGGACTTTCTAAATACCTTTATGCACAGAAAATTGTTGGAGGTAGGAGGTTAGCGAACGCCAAAACAATGTACTTGCTGGAAAGGTGATTTACAAGCTGGAGCTTCTTTTTTTCCTTCCCTTTTCTTCTTTCCCTTATGATTTCTTATTTTACTTCTAATTATTATTTTTAGTTTTTAGAATTCTAAATAAACTTCAAGGAGGTAGCGTCTTCAGTAATGAATTGTACCAGAAGCCAACATACAACAAATGAAAAACAAATACCTTAATCTTCCACAAAGGCGTGCTAAAGCATCCGATCCAGTTCTGGAAGCAACATCTTCAATAACAGAAGCATTTGCTAGAGTGACATGGTCTGCAAGCCTAAATTCACACAATTCCTTTAATGAACATGCATCCGTCAAAACTGCAGAGTGGCCTCCACCAGCTGCTAGTTTTCGTACTTCCCCAACACACCTACACTAAGTGTAGTACCATCAAAATAATTGCCATATAATTGGATTCTCTTGAAGAAGCTGAGCCAGAACTTAACTGTATCTTACCAATCAACCGGTGATGGATACCAAGCATACGTAGATCTCTCATTAGCGGCCTGGCCATAACTGTTGTAACCCCATCCGTGAATTCGTCCCTCTCTAGTAGAAATAAGAGTGTGAGAATGTCCACATGCAACAAGTTGCACGCCAGTTGGGACAACCAAAACAGGTATGTTCCGAAGCATCATTTGAGATTCATTAGGGACACAGGAGAAGAATCCATTTTGGCGGCCAAGGCCTAATTGGCCTGCCTGACCACATCCCCAAGCATAAAGAGCTCCCTTCTCTGTCACAGCACATGCATGTACACCACCGCATGCAATATCTTTCATAAATATTCCATCTAGGGCTACCACTCGCCTAGGCAGCAGTTCCTTATCTCCATACTGAAGTGAACAGTGCCCAAGTTGACCCATGCTACCTAGTCCCCAGGTATAGCTGTGAAATCAAAGAAAATATTTTTAAGCAATTAGGAATGTATAAGAAAGTAAAGGTATATACAACATGGCTGAATAAATCACAAAGAAAAAGTACAAGAATGAAAAGGGGTATGGGGCAAATTTTACAAGCTCAGGGTAAACGCCACTCTTTGTCCCCTCCTAGTCCCATATCCACCAAATGGGTATGGGATAAATTTCAATCCTAGTATTACTAGTCATGGAACTAAAAATCCTAAGGCACTACATCCCCTGTCAAAATAATCCTATGCCCATAAGTTTTAAGCCATATGGGCATTGGGCAGTCACGAGCACTATCTCTTGTTCATTTTAAGTGTTACACAGGTAAAAAAGAAACAGGGTAGAAGATTCTTGTCCAATTATTTGCTGGTTTTGATGTAACAAGCCAAGCATGTAACCTTCAAATGGCATATCTCTCAGTCTCATCACAATTGCTAAAATGATGTCTCATGACTAACCTGACGCCTATGGACGCTACTGCACCAAATAGTGAACATGGAGGAAAAAAAATGCATGCATGTATCTATCGTATGCATATTGAAAATTGTGCTGCTTCCTGTCTCTAATTAGCCCATACAAAATGTAAAAATGGGAACAAGTTGGCACAATCACAACTTGCAAGTGTTCACCAAAAATTAAGTTGTAATTTCCATGGTTTATGTGCACATAGGTGTCCAAGGTAGAGGGGCACACTGGCAAATCAAGATGTATCCCATTTCCTTTGCATCCTGTTCTTGAGGTTCCACAAGTACTTTCCAAACCTTCAAATAATCACTTGTGCCATGCGGATAACCACATTTCTCATTCCTACAGTAGTAGTTATCTCCATCAAGAAAGGTCCTTCAGATCACTTACACCTCTCCATTCTCCGAAATAGCTGCAGTGTGGTACTCCCCGCATGACACTTCGGTAATCTTTACAAGCTCAGGGGCTTCATCAAGGAATTTTGCATATGCATTTATAACACGAGCCCCCTGAAGTCCTTCACAAGTAAAACCTCTGCCAAGTTGACCATATTCATTGTAGCCTGCTTTATGAGAACAGTGATAAAATTCTAATTAATAAATTGTATGATATCAGAGTCATAAGGAAGGCTTCCCTACTAAACTACGCGCTAAGCAACACGATACAAAATGCAATTATATCAAATAAGATAAGCAATGCACTAATGGTGCATGCATCCATTTATACATCGTTGATCAAACAAATTAATTAAGAAATGTACAAATCCCACCCAAAATTATTTATAAAAGAGAACAAGTCGTGATTCTATAAAAAGATTACCCCAAGCTTGTAGCAAGCCATCTTCTGATAGAGCCACTACATGAACAGCCCCACAAGAAACTTGTCGGATGATCTGCAACAGATAAAGTACCATCGAAAGACGGATACCATGTAATGGTAAGACAAACAGTTGAAGACATCAATTATGATTCATAGACATAACTGTCAGCATGTAATACAGACCAGACAACGACTAAAAGAAACGAGTATTATATCATTTCAGCGTGATCTTATAACCAAATAATTTTAAGTCTAAACTTGATTTCATAACCAAATAATTTTAAGTCTAAACTTTCATAAAGGAGAATTTGCTCTAAATTCAATCTTCCAAACAAATGTCAACTGATCACCTCCTAACAAATATTATCTTTCCCAGCTTATGAGGCACTTTGAAACATGCCCATGGAAGAGATATTGATATGAGTTTAGTACTTTGAATCATTTATTCTATATCTTTTCATACCAAAAACCATCCTAAACCCAAAAAGGAGAACAAAGGAATTAGCACATGGATCATCATGATGATGATTATGACGATCATGATCATGATCAGAAAAGGATGTCAAGTGTCATGCATAAGATTACCCCTTTTCTTGGAATGGACAGCAACTATAGACAAAATCTGACAAAAAATCACTACTATTAGTACAAGCTTTTCAATGACTGCTGCATGAGTAGGTAAAGGCAAAGATGCTAGATCATTTGCTTATCCAGAGTTAATGGCTTAGGAAATGTACACTTATTTTCTCATGGGAATTTGAACCTTACCCATAGGAAGCAGATAAACATAATTAGCTCTGCAAGTTAAAAAGACAGTCAGTACGCTCATCCCGAAAAATAGCCCAATTTGACCCGGATCCATTATTGTACTAGCTCTTATTATTTAAGTTTCGATTTACTTTTACTTCATTTATTTACTTTTGTTGGATATCTTGTAATGTGTGATCTAGATACAATGACAAAATTGCATATGACTCTGTTCACAGCATCTCTTGTTCAACACATGCCTTAGCACAACACTTAAATATGCCTCGCTCATTCTTTAAGTTCTTATTTATTCACAAAACAACATAACAGCGACAATAATAATTATAGAAAAGAAACAAAAAGGCACAAAGTAAAGACAAACAAATATAAAACACACAGGGACCGTTCAAACAAAGACAACAGAATAATTGCCAAACTTGCTGCTTTTATTGCCTAGTCTATATTTACAACCATGGTCAATATATCCCCGAAACCAAAACTTTTTTCCAACTGAATAACTCAATTGAAAAGGCAACCCCTGTAAATCTGCCATGGCTAGATAGTACATTCTTAAAGGTAAAAGGACTCTAAATATTAGATTCACCAGTGAAGCCTGGGTAGTTGGTACAAACCCTACAGAATAAAATTATTGACAGGAATAAGGTTATGCATATGCGAGTGAAAATGCTCCACAATAAACATTTGAGAATGACATTATATAGGACCTTAGTACACGAACTTCACCTATAGGAACTAACACAGTTGTTCAACTAATGGTACTTATTTACAACATAAAGTTCTAAGCTCTTTACTTGAAATTTAGAAATTACTTCATAAGTGAAATGGATATAAGTATTCAGTATCATGCGCCTAAAAACAGAAAATGTTATATGCAATACCGTGTTAGGCGAAAATGCCCCCCAATATAAACGAGGATAATTGGATCCCTGCAAAGACAGCAAGAAAACGGTAATTATGAGGATGCGTCAAAATTAAGAAGAAAAAATGAACCTAGAGAGGTGTCAAATAAAACCTGATTTTGCCCCCAAACCCAAAGTCTTCTAGACATCAGAGATCCATTTTTTTCGCATGGTTCTGCAATAGCAGCAGTACAACGTGCTCCGCAAGAAACCGAAACCACAAATTCTGTCTGCAATTGCTTTACTTTCTTTGGTTGTTTCCTGCTCTCCTCAGTTCCATCTCCCAACTGACCAAATTCATTTGCTCCTGTTTGAAGGCAGGCGAAAATGGTTATTGATTGTTTATGCTATCTCAAAATTGAAAAGCACAACATTTCTCGCAAGGGAAAATATCTATCCAGGCAACAATTCTGACATTGTCACAATCGTAACGAATCCTTAGCTCAACGTTCAAAATATATGCATGACATATATTCCCCTTAAAGGTTTTCCTTTTCCTGTGAAAGTCAATGAGTTGAACCTAATCTCAACAATTTACAATGTCTTGGACTCCGGCTCCTTAAATAAAATCCAATTTATTCTAAAGCTATTCACAGAGAATTTTTCCTCCAAAAAAAAACCAAGGATAAATTGTTCAGGAATGCAGAGACAATTTATATGCACCTGTGTCGTTTTCCATATTAGATATCAAAATCAAAAAGCAAAGCATAACAAATTAGTTTCTCTGAAAATTCTTAACCACTTCATATTAAAATGAACAAAGCCACAGCTGAAAAGGACACACTTAGGTCATTTGTAGTTGTACCAAGCTAATAAACCTGCATAACAGATCAAATTTAAATATTGCATGTAATTTCAGTATTTGGAAGTGAAACACTGACAGTGGACTCTACTAGTTTTGAGTATAAGTATATGAAGGGCATGGAAACAGTAGCGGAACATTGTTGATCCAAAAAAAAAAAGTAATGGAACAAAATGTGTCCTGTATCACCCAATCCCAATAAATGTAAAAATCTCTTATCAAGAAAATCTATGATTACCTATTCAAAACCCTCTTAAAAAATAATTCTAATTTAAGGATATATTACCTGCCAGTCTTCTTTTGTATATATCATGAAAATACTTTCAACATCCTCTCAGTTTTGATTAAGAGTAAATCTAGTTGTGCATTTTGTAGCGGCATTATAAGGATGAAGTGAGTAAGTGTTACATCGCTTAAACACAATGATTTAGCATGGAAAAATAAATCAAATCCTTGTTTTGTAACAATATCGTTGTTTTATGTTCACTGGTAGGAGTGTGCAAAGTACCCACCAACCTGCGCCAACCCACAAATGAGAAAGCGACGTAAGTTAGGAAAGCTTGATGCTTATTTACACACTTGGTACCATATGTGGTTTAAATTTTCCAACCCAACAAGAAACCAATCTAGCGTGCCTATGTGTATTTATACACCATAAAGGTGACATGACGCGGACACGTCGATTTTCAAAAAACGAAAGACACGTGAAAAACTTATATTTTTACATATTCATTATATGTTAAATATATAAATAATTTATTCAATGGTAATGGTAATGAAAAATATATAACATATCACTAATTAAATAAAAAGGCCCAATATTTTATTTTATAAATGCTCCAAAACATATTTAGTGTGTATAAATTGTGTTTAAAAAAATGCAAAGTATTGTTACTATGAAAAAAATTCATCACACAAGAAGGTTCAAAAAATGTAGTTGAAGCAACCACGAAACGTCAGAGGAGCATCTGATATTATAAATTTAGTTTTTAAATTAAGACTCATTCAAGAAGTGTTACACACACATTTAAGATTGTCTGAAGAGCATAGTGTTAGACACAAAACTCCTTTTCTGTAGAAGTGTCCGTACTTCTTACGTAAAATAAGATGAACCAATCACACATGATCATTCGTTCCTAAACCTAATATGAACAAAAGACCCCTTTCATTCTCATCTCCAACCTCCTATTCCTCTCCTCATTGAAGTCGTTACGCCCAACTACCATCAATCTGTCATCCAACTCAATGGGTAGAGTCATCCACCGTTATCCACCACAGTCATCCACCCACACAGCAACTTGGTGCTCTCTTTATCAGATCGAATTCTCCTATCTCTATAACCCCGTCACCACTCACCAACCTTGGTCCCTTTCCATCCACTTTCCCACCCACCACCCCCCAAAGTTCCCAGCACATCCCATCAACGGACACCCCTTTCTGCCACCCCATTCAAAGCTCTCATGAGCTTTGATGCCCACCCCCCCAAATTCCACCCTTTTAACCACATACACCTTTTCAACCCCGCCTTTGACCTTAAACTGTTGTTCCATGTGCTCTTCCCCCACCCTTGGCATTACCACCTACTACCTACATCTCCACTTCCCTCCACCAAATAGTAACTCCCTCAACCAAACAACCAAATACCTCTTCCATTTTGAGCCTCCATAGTCACAAAGAAACATTCCGGTTTCGTGCAACTCTTTCACCTGAAAGCCCCATCTTTTGTATTTCCTGTTTGAGTGATTGGCAAGAGAGGAGAGAAAGAAGGGGAGCAACACATACAGTTGAGTATGTTGATTGGCAAGAGAGGAGAGAAAGAAGGGGAGCAATACATAACCGTGTAAAGGTGATGGTAAATACAAAAGATGGGCATTTCAGGTGAAGGAGTTGCATGAAACCGGAATGTTTCTTTGTCACTATGGAGGCTCAAAATGGAAGAGATATTTGGGAGTGTTGCCAAAATACACAGTCTAGCAAAATGGT
Organism: Heliamphora exappendiculata; assembly: GCA_034768845.1. Taxonomy (NCBI): domain Eukaryota; kingdom Viridiplantae; phylum Streptophyta; class Magnoliopsida; order Ericales; family Sarraceniaceae; genus Heliamphora; species Heliamphora exappendiculata. The sequence continues at coordinate 16,728 of JAOTRH010409363.1, forward strand.
TAAATTCTTTTTTCCCTAATTATTTTGTCCTATGCCAACATAAACCAAGAAAAGGATTGCCAGAGGTATTGGGCATCCCATCCGATTACTGAGCTGAAAACAATTTTCTCAAGGAAGTAACAAATATCAAGGTCAGTGCATTAGTAGTCGACTAACCCCAGGTAAAAAGTGACCCATCTGAGGCCACAGCTGCAGTATGCTCTTGGCCACAAGCAATATCCAGCCACCGTGAATTAACCCCTGCAGGACATCCAAAAAGTTCCGGAGGGAGCTGCTTCGGGATCCTCAAGTTCTGCTCTTTACCCTTCCTGCCTGTTTGCCCAGATTGGTTATAGCCCCACACATAAATTGCACTCTTGGTCGGAAGACTTACGGGTCGGGAGTCACCGAAAATCTCATTGACATCCATTTATCAGCCCCTGTTAAAAAGTGATAATTCAAAAAAGCTTTTACATTTCTAAAGAACAAAAACTGTAAGCAATAAAGGTGAACAAATTCAGAGAAAATTAAATTCCAACCATAATTCGGTTGCAAGGAAAATCAGAAATAGATAAAAGCAGCATAAAATACGATTATCCACAAACTCATACACACGAGTGCTTAATCATATCGAGTCCAAATGATTCACCTCGATATATCTTAAGCATCATCTTTGGTTGCTGAGAAAATATATACAACTGAAACCGTAGCATTTGTTTTGATGAAAGCAAAACATTCCTAACTGATCCTTGTGTTTCAGAGGCTAACACCTGAAGAGGTTCCGGATGTGACTACTGCGAAGCGAAGCTAAACTTTACTCTATTCCCCTCCAACAAATACTTTAAAAAAAAAGGCTTACATTTCAAGAATTTGATCCTTTTATAGTTAGAAGCAACATGAATCATAAAGTTCAAAATTTTCATCTTTCTTCTCTTCTCTTTGTTTCCCATTCGCAGATTTCTGGGTAACCAAACATGGGTAGGAACCTCCCAATCCCGAAGACATTAGGTGCAATGCGGAGAAAATCAAATTGGGATTCAAAACGACAGAACAATTTTATCCGAAATCAAGAAACGGAAATGTAGCATACCTCGATCTAGTGAAAGAATTGAAACCGGACTTTCGAATTTCCGAGAGAATTCGAGCGATCGAGCTGTGAAAACAGATGATGCCGAGAAAGCAAAAAAAAATTTATGGACAGATCGACGAAATTTGCGAAGACCTTGGCAAAGGTCAGATGGGAGTTCCTTCCCGGAACCGGTGTCTGTGCTGTGCACATTCTACGAAACTTATGTTTTAATTTTGAATATATTTTTATAATAAAATTCGTTCATTACATTTTATTAAAATTTTAATTTTTATAAAAATTAAAATAAATTTAATATTAATATCTAAGTGATTAGTTAATATTAATATTTAAAAATAATTAAATAACAATTATAATTCAAAAATAATAATTAAACAAATATTAATCGATCACATAAATATTAATACTATATTAATTTATTTTTTAATACAAATAATAAACTCACTAACTCTATATAATAAACAAATTTAATCATTAAAATATTTAAAAATTAAAATATTTAATTTGCACAACACATAGATTGGTACGCTGACAGACATTTGTTCCCTTGTGCTTCGATTCCAATATTCGCACAAATTATCCACAAAATTTTCCGAATCAAACATATTTGTGCTTTAGTACTCGTTGATTATTAAATACCATTTATTGCCCCCAAGGTTTTTTTCTAAACTTTAGCAACCATGCAATATTTAACCCTATCAGAGTATTATATCTAACAAAAAAATTTAATAAGTAAATACGCTAAATATATTCTTTTTAAAACAAATTAATACCTTTAGGATCATTATTTCTAACTTGAAACTATCAGGTATAAACTCTAACCTCATCACATTTGACAATTAACCTCATCACATTTGACAATTACTATCACGTTACCTTAATCGCTAATTCTATCATCATCACATTTCACCACACCGTCTTCACTCTTCTGTGCACTCTCTATCTTTGTTCTCTCTCTATCTCTTCTCATTATTTACTCTCATTCCACCATCAAACTTTAACAAGGTGAATCTTAACCATACCTGTCAATATTATCATGAGCTCTAACCCATCACCATCGAGCTCCTACACCCTCAGTTGCCACCTCATTGTGACACATGACCCTAACCATTCCTACATCTCCTCTTTTTGCACTACTCATCATTTTCCTCCCTAATCTTTTCTCTCTTCCCTCGCCACCTTCAACCACTGTTTAGATTTTCATGGATGAACATATGGCCTTCGTTCATATTAGTATTGCCAAACACATGGTCTCCGTTTGGACTAGGTTCGGTGCAGCATGGTCAAACACCAATTTATGGTTAAGGTTTAAAGAGCGAGGGAGAGATGTCGCAACAGGGACTGTTGGTGACAAAGGGTTTTATAACAATTCAAGTAGAACACTAGTCCAATAACTTGAATAAATAGCCTAACAACGCAACCCAAAATACTTAAACTAAAGTTATTAGTAATAGCTCACAAATTTCTTTATATACCATATATAATTCTTATATCCCACTAATGTAGGATATGGTATTACAATATCTCGCATTCAAGTACGCAACACCAAATGGGATGGGGTATCACAATATCTTACACTCAAATACGCAACGCCCTCGTCGTGTGGCCCAAGTTTCTCTCCTAATTAGAATGTGGATTCGAATGTGGATAACAGTCTATTAACGGACACAGGGCAGCCTATAAGAGTGCACAAGGTATACAATTTCGAGACCTCTACCCCTCTCTGAAATTTATACTCCTTTATCTCTTCCACCACGGAGCCCTATATATAAGTTCTAATACCATTTATAACGACCCAAATAGACCATTGACCTAATAACTTAAATAAAAAACTTAACAATATGACTCAAAATACTTAAACCTAAATTATTAGTAGTAGCTCACAAATTTCTTTATATACCACTCATAATTTCTATATTCCACTAATCTAGAATGGAGTATCATAAGTTTTACAAAAAGGGTAGCACAACGAAAGGTGGAGATGGATGGCGGGGTTAGTTGAGAATGGGTTGGGCAATGGTAATGGGTTTTTAAGAAGCCACGATGCAAAGTACACAAATTATAAGTTTATATTCTTAACCGCATTGATGTATTCAACACAATTATTGATATGTAAACATAAGAGCTTAACAATTACTTTATAAAGTTAAATATTAATCGAGTTGCTTCTTTGTATAGTTTATTTTAATAATATTTTGGTCACATATTGAAAATAATATTTTTAATAATGTTGACAACGAGGCTATTATGCAACAATTTTAAAATATAAAAATATCGTCAAATGCAAATGTAAAAGTTTATGTATTTATATATTTTTTGTCGAATAACAACACAAATATATTAAAAGTGTATTATACTCATTAATTGGAACGTTATAATTTAGTTTGTCCTATGCTGATAGTGGATGATTAGTTGTTGACTAGTCTAAAAGATTTTATCTTATAAAATAAATAAAATTTAAATTTCTAAATAACTTATCAATAGAAATTTATAGAGTATTTCTAGAATCGCCACCGTCGGCCGTCAATTTGGTATTGGCAGAGAACAAGTCCATATTAAGAGGGGAGGAGGACTAGTCTAAAAGTTTTTATTCTATAAAATAAGTAAAATTTAAATTTTTGAATAACTCGTCAACGTGCAGAAAACAAACACATATTGCGGAGATGCATCTGTTTGGATTTTTTCAATTTGAGTGGCCCTTTGAGCCTCCGTTCGAATTGAGGGGAAAAAGTGAAGAAAAATATTAATTACGAGGAAGAGAAGGAAAGAAAAAGTGACGGATGAAAAATATATCAATAATCATAAAGGGAAGGAGAAGTATAAGTTTATGAAAGTGAAAATTTTATTACATACTAAAATATATGTCTAGAACAAAAACATGACTTATTTCCGAAGAATTTTTTTGATAAAATGAAAATGAAAACTGCAACTAAACAATCATTCTTAAATTAGAACATTTGTACTATTTTTTTCTCATAACACATCTATACTACTATATATTTTCTTCTCTGAAAAAGATATTTAATCCAATCATAACGTTGTTACTTTTTAAGTTTTTTTTTTACTTTCTCTTCAAACCTTCGAACCAAACAAAGGGTGAAGGAATTCACGGAATAGTACTAAAATCAAGAGTAATTATTCGGTAATCCCGAAACACTATGTGACAAGTATTGGACTAAAAAATGCATTAAATGACTAGTTTTAATTAAAAGGGTAGTACGGTACACTAAGCTCATGCGTATGCGAGATTCGAAAAAGAGGGTGTCACAATGAGTTTATAACACGCTGTCTTACCTAACATTCGCAAGTGACTGTTTTTATGCTTTAAACCCGTGACCTTTAAATCACACAACGATAACTTTACTGTTACGCCAAGACACCCCTTAAATAACTAATTTTAATTAATAACCCAAAATAATGTAATCTTAAGCTTTTTTCCGTACATAAGCTCTACAATCTCTCTCCCTTTCTTCTTTCTAATCCTTAATTTTCAAATTAACTTTTGATTTGACTTCTCATTTCTTTTTTAGTTAGCTTTTAATAAATTGAAAAAGATGCATAGCATATGTTTTGAGAGCTAGTATATATATTTATGTGGACCCAAACTGAATAATACTATTATGTACATTGTGTCTGGGTGTGACTGAAGGATTCTAATTGTATAAATTTATAGAGGCATGAAGAATGAGGAAGTTTTTGATGTTTGGTTATGGCTTATGGGTGGCATTTGTTCAGACACTAGTTGCAAAATATGACCCACACCCCACACAGGCATTACAACTATTTATTTAAGCTCTTTTTAGCCCTATACAGAACCATCAAATGTTGATATCAGAATTGCATCATCCACAAAGAGTTCAGATTATTCAGATCAAAAGAGGGAGACATCCAAAAAAAAAGGGCACGGACCAGCCTACCGGTTTAACATACCCTCCATTTCAGTATCAAGTTTGAAGGCTCGCCTTCTGTTAGGAAGTATAAGAATTGCGTTCATTGATGCCTACTTCAATCACGCTCGAGTTGTGGACGAGTCGCATACAAGAGGAATCAGAAACCTCCATCTGAATACTATAGTTCATCTTGTGCCCCCTCTCAAGGAAGCTTCATTGCTTTATTTCATAATAGGAAGGCAATCCACCAGAGCACATAAGAATTAAGAGTAATAAACAGAATTTCGCCACACTGTCACATCTGGCGGCCATGCTTTTCTATTGTATTAAAGGGTACCAACTCCACCCCAGAAACTTTTTCCAGTGAAAACGCAAGTACAAGAAAGAGAAAAGAAGAAAAAAAAAGAGAAAAAAAAAGAGGAAATAAGACCCAAAAATGGTAAAAAAAGGTGGTGAGGAAGTTAAGGTCAATAATATATTACATTCAGTTAATCAACAAACACCGCGGTATTCACAAGGACTGCATTTTTTGCTTCCGATTTTGTATCCAACCCCCTTCCCCCTAACTTTTTGTTGTTGGTTGCCATTTTTTCTGCTTCTCTTTGTGTTTTTTGTGTGGTAAGTTGTTGCTGGTTTCATCCACCACATAGACTTTATCAGCCACATCATGTCGGCTCATCGAATACCATCACCTAGAAAAGCCAAGAAAATGAAATCATATTCGAAGTTACTCAAATTAACAGACAGCAAGATACTCACTAGCCTTCTCTCCAAAATCATCTATGATTATCAAGGAGTGTCTAAGATTTCCTGGAAAAAGGTTCGGAAATTAAGGCTCCGTTTGTTTCGAGTAAAATATTTTTGAATAAAATATTTTATTTAATTTTCACTGTTTGGCTTATTATACTTATATGAAATATATTTTTTAATAAAATATTTTACCTCATTAAACCAAATTTGACTTATAAAAAATTAACTCGTAAGCTAATTTTGGAATACACTTTCGGAACCTTCACCTAATTCCTGTCGCATTTGGTTATTCTCATAGCAAATAAAAATAAGAGAATGAGAGACAGATCCTTCCCACATAAATCATTCCGGAATTGTTTCGGAATCCTTCACTCGAATCCTTCCCGCCTTTGGTCACTCTCATCTCTCATTCTTATTTTTCAAATTTTAACCAAACACTAGAAAATGCAAGTAAAAAAAAAATTCATTTTTACAAAATCATTTTACATGTAAAATATTTTTCATGGTAAAATATTTTATGTCGAAACAAACGAAGCCTAAGAGTCAAATAAACTTAGTTGAGCCAATGTGAGACAATGGCTGCAAAGACCACTAGCTAAATAAACGGTGGAGCAATGATAGAGCATAAAGTCACAACAAGTGTAACACAAAAAAATTGAGATCACCATTTCAATCCCTGCATTATAAGATAGTAATGTATTTGTGTACAACTGGGTACAAGCTTAATTCTTCTAACACCAAATATGGCACACATGTAATGGAAGTGCAAAATATGGCACAATAGCTTCCCTCAGATCACCAATGGTCCAACAGAGAAAAGCTCTTCATAGCCTACCCTCACATGTCAAGAAGAAAAATGGATTTTGGAACAGTTCATCAACATATTCGCTTGACTCCATATTTACATTTTGATATTAAAGTTGCATTTCTAGAATCCAAGATTTTAATTTACTTTTATCAGGTCGGTCTGTTAGAATCATGAAAGCAAATTGCTTCTTCACCATATACATAATTTGCTAGCTTTCTGCAATGTTTAGCAATATTGAGGCCGGTGGCCATCTGCTATTTTCCCCACCAATTACTTCTGATAAATGACCCTAACACACGCTCCAATCAAGTTGGCTCATCTCCATAATTACAGGTTTGCTCCTTTCTGCAATGTTTAGCAACATTGATGCCGGTGGCCATCTGCTATTTTCCCCACCAATTACTTCTGATAAATGACCCTAACACACTCTCCAATCCAGTTGGCTCATCTCCATAATTACAGGTTTGCTCCTTTTAAATAATTTGATGACCAGTTTGGCACAGTTAGGTCCTTATTCTACCCATGAATTGATATTCTCATCTATCAACTTAAAAATTGTCATATCACCTTGGTCATCTCCACCGATGACGGTGGTGCATTAGTCTCTGAGATATATTTTGTCTAATAAGTATTTAAAGTATTATTGGAAAATCAAAGTTTCCATAAAAATAAACAGAGTTCAAAGAAAATCACAACAATAATATCATCATACATTTTGATTTCAGGCATCCACTTGATGTACTACCCTAAGAACAATAGCTTCATTCCAGGTTTCTTATATTTCCTAACAGTAATGAGTCCCCAATCAAAACAGTCATAAACAGTGCCAAAAATCCCAACTTTCATGCCTAAACCCTTTATTACCCCATATAAACCCTTAAACCCTCTATGCCTTTTTCCACTTTTTAGCCACAAAAATCAATTAAAATCAATCCCAAAATAATACATTTCCGCTTTTATACACAAAAGTTGAGCTCGCTGCTAGTAGGAGAGTAATATCCTACTCATCCAACGTAACAAATATTATAGATGAACTGTTTCACTGCAAAATGCAAATTTATAATATTCATGTCTATGGTGCCCAAACACCGTATGAGCACTAGAACTCTTACCTAGAACATTTCCATGATGTCACAAAGTATATACATAAACAAATAAAACTCAGAAGACAAAACTGAAGCTAAAGGCTTATAATGCAGAATAAATCTTCTATCAAATGGACAAAGAATCACATCCTATGTTAATTAAGAATAAGAATTGGGTGGGAATCAATGAAAAAAAATAGAAAATAAATAAATAAAAAGATATATCACACAAAACTAAGAGAAAATCAAAGAGTAGGCAAGCCATTGTCTTCAGCTACAAACATAAGATTTTGACCAGAAGTTTTTGCTTTGCTAGTAAAAAGGATGACAGGTTATTGCAATAAAAACAAATTATGTGTGTAAATAATCATATCTAATTAAATCATCAAGTTGTTACAACCAAATAGATAAGTATTACCTTGCCACATACTGGACAGCTGTCGCTTCTCTCCATCCATTCATATATGCAACCCAAGTGAAAATGATGAGAGCATTTAGTAATTATCTTGGGGTTTTCAGGAGTATATTCTGCACATAGAATGCATCAAAACCATTAGAATCACTATTTTACAAATTTACTACTCTATTATACAATAGGATTGTCTATTGAACCCAACAAACATAAAAAATAGCAGTAAAAAGGGGAAAAAGGGGAAAAAGGGGAAAAAATCAATCATTGCAGGATGCTGCTCTAGGCTTCCAGGTTAATTCAGAAGTCCCTGCCACCCAGAATTTGTACTTTTCTGCATGACTCTTTGATGTGTAGTCACCATAGGTCAAATTTGGTCACAATGAAATAGTAGGCACAATCTCAGGTTAAAATCGCAAACTATAATGGAAGCTGTACTACACATTGACTGTGTTCTGACGTTCATTCAGCAAACAAAAAGCTTCACCTCTTTATTATTTCGCTGACAATTTGGAGACACAAAGATATGCACCTCTGCTATTATAATTATTATAACTTTGTTCCTCTTTTTTAAAAATAAAGAGCCCTATCCCTGTTTTTTCTCATTTGGTAGTTATCAGGTACATTAAAGAAAAAGAAACAACACAGAACACGAGAAATATTCATCGAATACGGTCACCAACTGAAATAAATCATCACAATAATTCTTCAAATAAAACATAAATTAACCTAGCTTGTCCATTAATTAAGAAACTACCTTCAATGCGTTAGTAGGTGAGCAATAGTGAGAAAACATACCCAGCATGCTAAGGCGTTACCTCTTAGAAACTGAGCATCAAAATATTCAAAAATCTCAAAGACGTGAAACAGACCCTCATACACACTTATGATTATGAAGGAAGTCAAAGAAAAGCAAAACATGTTTCGCAAGTTTTGGAGCATGATACACGCCAAGCCTGTGAAACAAAGGCCTAAAGAACGAGCAAAACAGCACAATTAATATCCATAAATATGGATAAGCTTTAGTAGTTAAAATTGGACTATGCCAGCAACATTAACTGCTGATAAGGATCTATGATACTACAAAAGCAAGGCAGACAATTATTCAAAGACTATGGATCTATCATAGTTCAGCATAGCTACAAGACCCACAGCACAACTAAAACAATACATTGACTCATTTCACCTTCAAGACATGTTGGGCAGACATCTTCATCTTCCGTAGAAGAATAAATATGTGCATATCCAGTTGCTGGTTTTGTTGTTGAGAGCTTCAATGAGGTCCTGGTATTGTATTCTTTTGATCCTTCTTCACATGTAGACTGATTCCATTTGTCTCCAGTATTCAAAGCTTCTGATTCTACATCAGTATCACTTCTAAGTGGTTCAGTTTCCTCTTGCGAATGACTTGAGCCCTTCTCCCGTCTCGAGACCAGTCCATCCCGTTGCAAGCGGAAATATCGGGGATCAGCATCATAAGGCAAGGGCCTTGGAGGAGAACGGTACATATCAGAAAGAGAGTTGTCAAATGATGCTGTAGAAGTCAAGGAAGCAGTCCCCTGAATGGTTGAAGGAATGGCATGTTCTTCCCCTCTACGAAATAGTGATGTATACTACCAAGAAAAGACAAAATGGAACAGCAGAAGTTGAAATTTCAAGCAGGGGAATGCAAAAGTTAATTTTCTTCAGTAAGTTCCCATTTAAAATGATAAAATACTAGTTCATGGCAGTATATTAGGTTCATTTGACCAAATACGTGCCCGTATTTTGGTGCTTCATTTTGCAATTCTAGATCTTCAAACTACGAATAACACATGCTGATACCTGGAGCATCTTTTGAGAAAAACAGTTCTGATTACAAGGGCAGACAAAATATAATATCCTGAGTTACAGCTTCCTATAGGGAGGCAACAAGGAACATGCATGCGTGTAAGGCCCAGATTACATAATAAATTTATAGGTGAACTTGTTAGGTGAATGCTCCAATGAGCTAGCTTTTTCATATTCGGAAAGAGAGCAGAATGAGAAGTCAGAGAAAAAGGAATTATATTCAGTATGCATATACAATTTTGTAGGACGGAATTCTTTTTCCTCTTTTAATCTTCTCTTTTTCTTCTTTTTTTTTTTTTTTTTGGGGGGGGGGGCGGAGAATGGACTTTTCTCTTCTTCTTCTCCTTACATTTCCGATTTCTGTTATTCATCAAAAGATCTTTTTTCTTTTTCTTCTTCTTTTCTTTTTTCTTTTTTCTTTTTTTTTGGGGGGGGGGATGGATTTTTCTCTTCTTCTTGTTCCAATTTCTGTTATTCATCAACAGCTAACCCAATTGTAAAATGTCCCTACTTTCATGTCGCCTCAAGAACACATTCCAAATAATTCCCAATTGTTATCAAACAACTAGAAACTTTCCGACGGTGTGACCCCTTTAATTGATCATCAAAAGCACAACTGGGCAATCACCGGTTCCATTTTGTGAATTATTCCTTTTCTCCTCTGGACCTCCTCTTTGAACATTTCAATGGATACAAAACTGCTATTATAATATGGTGCCTTCTTCAAACGATTGGCAAATGTTCGATTTCCAACAGCCACTAAAATCTTGGGCATTCCACTTTCAAGTATCATCACACCTATATATCTACTTAGATTAAAATTTGATAAATCCGAATTTTCCCATTTTCTCCAAAAGGTATGGTTTGGGGCTTTATAAGAGAAACCAGGAATATTGTGCCCACTAGTATAAGTGGAGTTTTATGTGTGGCGGAATACATAATTTGATTTTCGTAATGCCTTAAGTAGAAAACAAAATGAAACATGAGAAGGTAAACGGCAATAAGAACAGAAAAACATAACACATGTAAGAAGTTTTGAACAAAGCAACAAAGACAAAGTTTCTATAAATTGAACTGTTTGGAGTAACATAATCTTCGCACTCCTCGCACAAACAACAGAAAACAGCACCCATGCTACAACAGTAAATAATTTGTATCCCTTAAATCCCTCCCAAAGTGCTCCAATCTCATCGGCGAAGCGCAAATGCAGTAAGTCTTTATATCAAGAAAGCAACTCTTGTGGCAACAAGAACATCAAGATATGGAATAACGGAGAGATGGTGAGAGAGGACTCTAAGCTCACAAAGTTGCACCGACTCCTTGAACCAGTACCCTCTCTGTCTACTCCTCTCTCTCTCCTAAAGAGAAAGCCCGCCTTCCTAATTTAAGAATTCAAATGAAGGGAATTATAACTCGGTATGCATATACAATTTTGTAGGAGCGATTTCTTTCTTTTTTTTTCTTTTTTTTGAAGGAGAGGGGGGGGGGAGAGAGTCATGAGTTATTCTTCTTCCTCTTTTTTTCATTTCTGATTTATGTTATTCATCAACAGCTAACTAAATTGTGAAATGTCCCTAGTTTCATGTCACCTCAAGAACCAATTCCAAACAATTTCCAATTGTAATCAGACAACTAGAAACTTTCCGGCAGTGAGACCCCTTTAGTTGATCATCAAAAGCACTACTGTGCAATCGCCTGTTCCATTTTGTGAATTATTCATTTCCTCTTCCTATTCCTTCACCAAGACTAAATCTATGACAGCCTCTTTGAACATTTCAATGGATACAAAAGTGCTATTATCCTACGGTGCCTTCTTCAAACAATTGGCAAAAGTCAATTGTCAAACGACTGGCAAATGTTCAATTTCCAACAGCCATAAAATGTAGGGCATTCCACTTCCAAGTATCATCACCTGGATTTTCTCGTTTCGTCCAAAGGTATGGTTTGGGGCTTTCTAAGAGAAGCCAGTATTATTGTGCACACTAGTATGAGTGGAGTTGTATGTGTGGCGGAATACATAATTTGATTTATGTAATGCCTTAACTAGAAAACAAAATGAAACATGAGAAGGTAAAACAGCAATAACAGCAGCAAAACATACCACATGTAAGAAGTTTTGAACAAAGCAACGAAGACATAAACAGTTTCTATAAATTGAACTGTTTGGATTAACATAATCTTCACACTCCTCGCGCAAACAACAGCAAACAGCACCCATGCTACCAGAGTAAATAATTTGTATCCCTTAAATCCCTCCCAAAGTGCTCCAATCTCATCAGCAAAGCGCAAAGGTGGAAAGTTTTTACATCAAGAAAGTAACTCTTGTGGCAACAAGAACATCAAGATACTGAGAGATGGTGACTGGTGAGAGAGGATGCTAAGCTCACAAAGTTACACCGACTCCGTGAACCAGTAGCCTCTCTCTCTACCCTCTCTTTCTCTCCTATAGACAAAGCCCGCCTTCCTAATTTAAGAATTCAAATAACAGCCTCAGTATTCCTTCACCTGCAAATTATGGAAATAAAAAATTTTAAAAATAAGAAGCATAAAAAAGAGACAACAGTGTCATCTATAATGAAAATTGCAGCTAAAAACACTATGAACCAAAGCAAAAAAGACATCAATAAAGTAACGAGAGATCATTCTTCCTCAGACAATCCAAGCCCCATAATTTTAATCCAGACTATGAGTCTTTTTGGTCAATCACGCGGTACACACCACAAATTTATCATGGTCCACCACATAAAACAATCAACCCAGAACATCCGTGATAAAATTGCAGCCAGTGTCAAATTGGCTGCAAAAATTTCTCAATTTTATTCACAAAGCAGAAGAATCATTTCCTAAATTATAAAATGATGAATTCCCCTTTGGCATTGATAAAAGGGGAGGTTTTCCTCTAAACCCATTAATCAAATAAACAAATGGGGAATTCCTACCAGATTACAGTTCTTTAGACAATTATCCGACGAAAATTTCAGCCTACCCATTTCAGATTACAAATCAGATTACCCAGAAATGGAATTGCAATAGGAACCACTTCAGACAAAAGATCTATCTAAAAGTACCAATTCATAGATAAAACAAAGCAAGCCCATTTTAGATTATTAGATTTAACAGCGATCGGAACCTTAAAATCACTATTATAAACAAAGAACCAAAGGCGCGTTGAGAAAAAAAAATATAGAGAAATTCGTATAATTAGGTCGGGTAACAAAAGTACCTAGAGAGTTACAAGCGAGAGAAGAGAGAAGGTAAAGATAATTCGATCCCGGAAGGTTAGACGGATAGAGCTAAAAATCCGAAATCAGATGCTTTCGGCGACGAAAGCAACGCAAGCGCGCCATTTAAGCGACCGGGTACAAGGTAGAATGGTCTATTCTATACAAAACTTGTTGTATTGCATGTTTGTTACAACTGAAGTTATAATAAAAATAAGTTACAATATTTTTTATTAAAATATTTTACATTAAAAGAACAAAAAATAAGTTACATAAAAAATTGAACAAAAATCATTTTTGGTATCAGCAACAGATGGTGATGATATGGGTATAAAATAGGCTTAACCTGGCTATAGTTTGAGCGGGCCAAACTTGACCCAAACTCAGCAAGTTTCTGTCAAAATTTGGGCTGGGTCGAACTTTTTCGAAATGGGTTGGCCCAAACATGTGGTATATGAGCCTATGTCTTGGGCCGGGCTGTGGCGTGGGTTGTAACGGGCCGTGAACAGGTTTTTCATTTTTTTGTTTTTGTTTTTAATTGTATCACACTATAAGTTTATGTTTTATAGTTTATTATAAGTTTATTAGTTTATTATTTTATTATAAATATATAATTTATTGTATGTTTATAATTTATTATAAGTTTATTAGTTTATATTTTATTATAAGTTTATAAATTAGTTTACTTATTATGTAAGTTTATTAGTTTATAAATTACATCAGGGTGGGATTGACCTCGGGATCGGGCCGGGCCAAAAATGTAACCGTTGGGGGCGTGTGGCGAGCTTAAGCCACGACTGGCCTACGGGATCGGAGGCGGCCCAGGCCTAGTCGTAGGGATTTTCAAGCTCGGGCTTAAAGCGAGGCCCGACTAGACTATTATAGTGTCTGGCCTCGAGTCGATTCCGGACTGCCCACAAGTCGTGGGCCAAAATTACACCCTTAGGTGACGATAATGGAAGTGCCAACAATGGGGGCGACAATGGTGGGGGTGATAATAACAGCATCGATAGTGCAAACAATGATCGTGATGACAGTGGTGGTGATGGTGGTGATAAAGCAGGAGGAGGGGGTGGCGGTTGTACTGATGGAGGTGATGGCGACAAGGGGGCAACGGTAGCAATGTGGTGGTGGCAACAATAGTGGCAATTATGGCAATAGTGGCAACGGTGGTCCTGAAGGTGACGGCGGTATTCGAGGTGGTGGTGGTGGTGGCCGATGGCGTCAATGACGATGGTAATGATGGTTGTGGCAATGGTGTGTGTTGTACCGCACCAAAAATAAATATTTATATCTTAAATTTAATTACTATTCGGTATAACAGTATTAAAGTTCAAGTATCATTCCAATAGGGATTATTAAACTAAATCACAATTTTTTATAACTGAAAAGACAGTCCAATTCTTTAATCAAAAAGTTGGTTTTCTTTTTATTAATCTAATAAGTAAATAAAATAAAATTTTAAAAAATGATTAGATGGGAGAAGAAGATCCTAGGGTTTTAAATCCACCGTAGCCAACCTTTAACATTCAGTTACTTTCTCACAGTTCAACTTAACCTTTTCCAGTTACAAGACTGACTCGAGTGATCAAGAAAGTGATCAAGAAAGAATATGTTTAACTAAACCTGGTATAACTTATCTGAATTGGCACAAGTTGTCCGTGTAAAATCAGGCACGATTCGTCCTATCATAATATAACTTATTTCACGTTTGGATTGAAACACACAAAGGAAATAATTGCATGATCTCACAATCACAATCACATAAAGTAAAAGCAAAAACTTGAATAAACACAATAAAGCTCGTTAATAAAAACTCAACGTCTATAAAATCATACAACGAAGTTGAATCTGATATTGAAATAAACTAGAAATTAAAACTAAATCTAAAATATCGGACTAAAGCTTCATCTAACCCTAGGACAAAGTGTTTAGCCACTCATGCTACGACTACAGTCCATGGAAGTCTAAAGGAGAACTTGATTTTCAACCTCTGTTCTCATCTTCTCATCACTTTTCGAGCCCTAGCAGTCGCCTTCTGTGTCTCATTTAGCTCCTGGAATCAACGATAATGATTTCTGCTTCAAAGCTACCTATCTATAATGAAATATGCGCTTTAGGGTTTTAATTCTCACGTTGCTGAATTCATGTGCTCCGTTCGGACGCCCGTCTAAATGAATGGTCTCTAGTTAAAATTGTCTGGACGCTCATCCGAACAAAAATGTCCAGAATGCCCCCCTTTTTGTGCTTTTATCACGTTTTGACTTGTTTTAGCTCGTACCACCACCTTCTTGCGCCTTCTGATACTAATACTAAAACACTTATAAAATATATTATTATTTATTCAACATAAAGTCAAGGGTTAACTAATGCAATTTGTGAGATATAAACGTTGAGTTTTAAGCACCAATCACACCCCACAACTTATACTTTGCTAGTCTTTGAGCAAAGAAAAAAAAACCTACACTCCTACATGTATTTTGAGAATTTTAAATTAAAATTGTGAACTTTTTACCCCCGACAATTAATTTGCATAATATTTCGGTTACTTCCATTTCTACCAACAACTCCTCACAGACCTGGGCTCAGTGTGTATAAAAACTCAACCACTCTCCTTAGAGTCATGCTTCTAAGTAATTAAAGTTTGAATTTTTATCAAAACTATGCATCGACTTTAATTCTCACTAGGTATCTATTCACAATTAAACACTCTGAAATAGGTTTATAGAGGTGCACTCATAGTATGCGACAGAAGTTAAGTTAAGCAAACCAAAAATATCTCACATACTTAAGACACGAAAAATGCTAAAATAAAAAATGACTCTTAATCCCGTGATCGGAATGCCAATTGTTGAAAATATGTAGATAATGCTTTATTTGTCATTTACTGTTAGTTATTTTCAAACATCAGACCATATCGTTCTCATATCAAATAGGGATTTTCTTTGGTTGTAGCTTTAGGTGAAGAGAATATGTATTTGGGCTAGGGTTGAGTATTTATGATGTTTGAGACAGGTCATTAGCTAAGTACCACTCATTTTTTCATTTTCTTCATTGGTTTGCATATTCATCACTCCTAATGCCAACTTTTCATTTGCACAACATATGTTTCCATGTTTTCTCATTTTGTCTCTTTTTTTTTCGGGCCTCCCTTTTTTGAAAGTAAAAATAGAAAAGTTTTCCACCATTTGATTACGAACTTGTATAATATAATTGCTTACCTGTTCATATGATATTTTCAGATATAATAGAGAAACAAGAAAATGGCTCACATTTAAAAGGGTTCAAACGGGGAACTAGGCATAAATGCATAACATAAAGAGACAAACATGCTCAAAGATAGAAGCATGGTCTATGCTCCTTTCCCATTTTTGACCTAGTCTTTTGAATGGTTCAAATTTTTAAAAAATTTCAAATAAAGTTAATGATTATTTTCTCAACACTTAGTCAAAAATAAATGAATGACGAGATTATTCAACAACAAATACACGCTTCCAAAAAATGTAATAAGAGTATATGTAAAAATATCCATCAGAAAAAGAATGAAGTCTCAAAGCTCTCTAAATGTTCAAGCCTCCACTTTTCTTTTTGAAGTTATTCTCACTATCAATATTCATTTTCATAAGCATCAATTTGGCAACTAAGTGTGCAGTACATAATTGGTGAGTGTACAAGTCCGTGGATCATTATCTATAAAAAATTTAGCAACCTAAAACTACGTGCTTTTGCTTATTCGGGGTACAAGATTCACAATTTAAAAATTGAACTTCTAAATTTTACATATATATATATATATATAATGGTACAGTGAAACGCTACCCTCTACCTTAAGCTAGCCAATGTCCTCATTGACTGAAAATGGACAACGAAAGCAAAAAAAAATGAGGAGCAAATTTCACTTGACGAAAAAGTTATGAAAAGTTCTTATCCTGTAAAATGCAAGTGTCGAGTATTCAAGCAAACAAATATCAAAGAAGTTAAATGAATGAATGCCAACTAGTAACATACATAGATTAAGAAATGGAGCAACTTTTATTAATTAGAAGCCAAATGACTACAAAATTGTGCCAACGCGGCACAACAATGACATTACATGTGGGAAAATTAAAACTAAACAGGAAACAAAAATAAAATACACTAATACATTAGAAATGTGGGGGTGGTGGCGTGGATGTGCTGGAAGCCACGACGAGTCGTCGGGTATTTAGCCAAAAAAACTTCTCCCACCAAGAAGTGGACCATGTGGTGGATGGAGTGGGTCACCCATCTGTCAATGGGTTTGGGGCCGAAGGGCGTCGAGTGGCCACGTTTGGGTTGATGGTGATGGGAGAAAGATGCCATGGTTTCCAAAGAAGAAAGAAGAGGAAAAAGAGAAGAATAGGAATGCCAGAGATTCACCGGAATATCGAGAAAAAATGTGAGAGCTAGAAAGAGAGAGATGATGTAACACCCTTACCATTCATATGGCAACAATATTGTTTGCATTGGGCAAAACTTCTCACAGTTTTATTCTTTTTCAGTGGGTCACCCATTCTTGCATTACTTTCGCCTAAGCACGCTTAACTACAGAGTTTTGCTAGGTCTCTACCACCTAGGAAAATGACTTGTTGCTATATAGGGATTCAAGATTTTTTCTTTTATAGTTCCGGAACTCCCTCTCCCTTTTCGATGTGGAATACCAGGATATCTAGGGATAGCAATTTTTTCTGCTCTGCCCCTACCCCGCCCCTTCCCCGTCCGATTTTATAGGGTTTTTTCTACCCCCAATAACAAACGGGGTAGGGATAGTATTTGCACTTCCCGCCTTGTTTTTTCCTGCCCTGCCCCCGATTACATAAAATATTTTTTTTAAATATTAATATATGTATAAAATATATATTTTATAAATATAATAAGTATAAAATATTAAAATATTATATTTATCTTTAATTTTTTTTATTTTTTTTATTTTGTATATTTAGTTATATTAATTTATCAACTATTATTTTTTATTTATTATATTATTTATAACTTTTATTAATA